>AWOL01S0008984.1:0-89301 GCA_000715115.1 Nicotiana otophora
TTCAGTACTGTCAATACAAATTTCATCGGATATAAAATAAAATAACTGCCAAGAAACACAAAGAGTGCAGATGTTAAAGCATTTACTTATAGTGATATAAAGCAATTTAACATCCGATAGCTAAATGAGCTCGAAAAGATACATGATACGTCTCAACCAGACTTAATACTGATTTTAAGCACACAACTACTATTATTAGACTTATAAAGAATCAATTCCATATAAATATGCTTATTCAACAAAAGGAAACTGCTCATCTAATAGGGAAGGACTGGAATCACTTCATATGCAATACTCAGAATATATAGTAATACTAGATCAAATGCATAATGTCTCAGTTGCAAATTCAAGATAAACCAAAGTGCCCTGACAAAGATCTCTCAGGCATAAAGCCGTTGCTATCTTAGAATCAGAAATTGCAAATTTCCTCAACTCTTTCTTGAAAACCATTGAATCTCAAAAAATGAGACACATCTCCATCCAGCATAGCTGCTTAGATCTATTCCATAATAAATTTAAACTATACATACTGACATTGTAAAGATTTTTTACAATATCAATATAATTTAACCTATTGTAGTAGGTTAAAAATCTCAATTTCCAGGTTACAATTAATTTCGAGGTTACAAACTCAATGTTACTTTAGACAGTTAACTGTGTTGGCTTTTAAAGAACCTGATAGCTCAAAAAATCTTTCCACCATTGGTGTATACAAATTGAATTCGTCCATAATTAGGATAATTTGATCTGTACCAATTCGTGTATCCACAGAGTATGCTATAAAATTCATTAAAATACACCTAGTTCGGTGACACACACACACACACACACACACACACACATGTATAGCAGGCAAAAAGCAAAGGCAACCTGAAATTGAGATTGGATCAAGTAAGAACCAAGCTTCCTGGAGGAGGGATCACCAGGCTTACTTCCAGCGGACAGCGAGAGAGATTTAATAATAGGCAAAAATACCCCACCAGCTCTAGCGGTAGTACTAGGCATTGCAGGTGCAATCAAAGCCTCACTCAGTGTCAATCCATAGGACAAACCAAGTGTACTCTTCCCCAACCACTTAACAAAATACGTGGCAATCCTATCCCCTAAACCAGTCTTGACAAATCCGCGAGCGAAAAAGAATGAAATCACAATTAACCAAATGACTTCATTAGTGAATGCATTAAATGCAGCAGTAAAAGTTAGAGTCTTGGTGAGAACTGAAGTTGTAAGCCCAAGAAAAGCCCACGCCCCTACTGGCAATGGGCTGAGGACCAAACCAGCAATGGTAGAGAGGAAAATAGAAAGCAATTGCCATGCTTGAAGTGAAACTTCAGGTGGTTTTGGAACAAAGAAACGGACAATAAGCCCAATTGAAACAGAAATGATCAAAGGAATGAGCTTTGCTCCTTGGGGTTTGGGCTTTGCATCTATAATAACTACCTTATCTGGGTCAGGAGATGAGGAAGCATTGATGGGTTTGTGAGATGGTGAGTTTTTGGAAGTGGGTTTTGAAAGGGGATTGAAAATGAAAGGTTTGGGATGAAAAAGATTGAATCTTGGGCCGGAAAGATTGAATCCTGGACCAGATGGAGGTGATCGGAGGGAGGAAACTGAACGGAGAGCGGCGGTGGAAATGGAGGAGGGGCGTGATCGGAGGTGGTGGTGGTGGTGGTGGTGGAAGGAGAGACGAGAGAAAGAAGTGGTGGCGGCAGCGGCGGCGGAAGTGGCTGAAGATGGAGAGTAAAGTGCTAAACTCTCCATTGTTAGAGTGAAGAGAAAAGAGAAAGAGTGTGTGTGTGTGTGTTTGTATTAGAATGAGGGAATTTTCTGTGAAAGTGAAGAGGGATTTGGCTGATTGAGGGTGGCGGAAACTACAATAACCACATACATAGAGAGTGATCGTTTTGTTCGTTTGAGAAATAAGGGGCCACACTTCTCCTACTTTTTCTTTTTTCTTTTCCTCTTTATTCTTTTCTTATTATGACCAAAAGTAAATTACAAGGGACAAATTTGCAAGAATTCTTATACAATATCGGAATTCAAAGAAAAGAATTCAAGATCAGACCAATTTTTTCTTATTTGGGGAATTCTGGTGCTCAACAGACGTTGAGAACTTCCCTCTTGGAATAGATGATCGGTATATGTTACAAATCTGATAAAACGACTTTTTAACTTGCATATTATGTTCGATGAAGCCATTTTCAGAACAGTGACTTTGATGTCATTTCATATCTTCTTCTTTTTTTTGCACAAATTTTCCTTTAAATTAATTGAGTACAAAACGACCAATATACAAAAATACACTTGTAACACTCACATCATTTGAGTATTTATCGCCACCTATAAATCTCTACTCGTGTCAAAAGAAGTAAATCGGCCAGACAGCATCACTTTGTATTTGTTTATGAGCTTTGCATGGTTGCAGGGTGTGAGGTACTCAGTCATCTTCATATTTCCAATGAACTATCGGCTTTGATGACAATTTGTTGGGTTAACCATTCCAAAGACAGAAATTTTGCAAATGCCATTTGAAAATTCAATATTTATTTATAAAAAAGTATAAATTTTAACTTATTTATAGTATAATTTTCTATATATTCAATATAATCTTTCGATCAAGGGTGCTCAACTAAACATCCATCGCTGTGGCAATGCCACTGGTTGCTACCACCAAAGAAAATAGAAAATGCACTATTGTTAATGTAGAGATCGTATACACTTTATGTTTATCACCTCTGTGCAGTTTACATTGTTTTGAACGTCCATATGCGTTCCTCTAGAGCTGTTTTCTCATTCGACAATAGAATGGAAAGAAAATCTCAAATAGCTACATTTTCCAGTTGTGCAAGATGAAACAAACAAATGAGGAATTATTATTGGTATTGCATGTGATTTCGAAATGAGTATTGGCCTATTGCCCTTTCATTTACCCCAAATACCAAAGATAGTGGCCACCAACTACTTTGGGCCTTTCAACTTCTTTAAACCTGGTTACTAATGTTGCAGTACAAATTTCATCGAGAAAACTACCCTCTATAGCCCCTCTAAATTTTAATAACCCATATTTTTTTTTACTTACACGAAAAGGCTTTTCGGCCCAAACATATTATATCTAATAGCCCGAAATATCTATTTTATATATTTTTTGTATAGTGACAGTCTATTTTGTATATTATTTGCATAGTAACAGTCTATTTTGTATATATTTTGTATAGTGACAATATATTTAGTATATTGTTTGTATAGTCAGTCTATTTTGTATATTTTTTGTATAGTGACAGTCTATTTTGTATATATTTTATATAGTCTATTTAGTATATATTTAAAAAAAAAAATTATTTATGAATTAAACTAAGTTCACTAGCTATGCAGGGTTTAAGTTAATACCTGATTTTTTCTCTGCAATTTCACATCACGCCTTGAGGGGAAAAAGAGAGTATTTCTTAAGGTGCAGAATTCCTCAAAGGCATAGAATTCCGCAAAGGCACAGAATCAGCCTCCAATCGTTTCTGGAAGAGAAAAATCAAGACCTCTCGGAGTGATAATAGGATCTATTTTTGCAACTTTCTTTGGGATAATTTTAAGTATCAGTACCTGCTTTGTCCTTATCAAAAAGAGGAGATATGAGTCCAGCAAGGCTGGAGGTTTTCTGGATTTAGAGCCAATCTTACCGGGAATTATGCTAATTCGATTCTCTTACAATGAGTTGAAAATAATTACAAAAGATTTTAGCTTTGATTTTCCAGCTTTGATTTCCAGTAATATACGCGAGGGACCGGAGGAGCAGAAAGAAAAATAACCCTTATTATTGTTTTTAGGCTATGACTTGTATGGAATCATTTTGTGGCTATCGGGTGATATAAGTTCTGGCCGAGTGGCTACAAATGAATTTTGCTCAATTTCATTACTCGGGCCTTAGAGTTTTATTAAGTATTTCCCTTGAAATTGATAACCAAACATAAATAAATAAATAAGGTTAAGAAGAAAAACAAATACGGATATTGGATGAGCGATACAGTCGACCCTATCAATAACAGTTTTATTTGTTCCGGATTTTTTTTTTGTTATAGCGAAATATTGTTATAGAGAACATATACTATAATATAATATGAAAAATTAGTTCCAAAAAGAACTTGTTATAGATGATGACTGTTATAGAGAAGTTTAACTGTATATGATACTAGTATTAAAAAAGCATGACACTGACGCAAGTCACGCTTGTCTGACATTGTGCGTTTTTTCCTAGCCGGAGTACACCATTTTTCTGTCCTTGATTTGTGATGTTCGATCATTTTATCATGAATTTGTTCATTTCTATTTTGAAATAATAATGAGAATTCAGAACTAACGTGTTTATCCCAAATTCAGCTTCATCCAATGTTGAGTAGGGATGTACCTAGTCAAATTTGTAAACTTTTAGATATCATGAAATCCTTCATAGTCGAATTTGTGAATGTCACATTTTTATATATCAGAAAAGTCATAAATTCCCCTATGGACTTGTTTCGAGAAGTTGAGTACTTATCCAAAGTCTAATCTATAGTTCTCTACCATCCTAAGTTGCGATGTGCCAAGACAAGACAAGTATGATTGAACCAAATATAGTTGATAGTTCTTTACCCCTGAAAGACAAGTCTATTCATAGTAAACCCTTATGATTTTCACTCTTCTTTTTGTAATCCGACAAACTTCACAATTTTTTTCATTCTCAAAATTCGAAATTAACCTTTAAATTAAGAGTGGAGAGATTCAGAGACTATTTATTCTCTGTCCTTTGTTTATATTATATAAAGTTTATTGTTGGAATCATTACGATTTAAATTCTTTTTTTGTGCCAACTTTTTATTTTTATTTTTTTTTATTTTCCATGACTTTTTCACTAAAACAAATTCTCGCTTTCGCACAGAACTCAAGTGTCTCTAGTACGTATGCTGTGTACAACTATGTTAAGCACAACTGGAAAAGCAAATTGAAATAAGGTATGCTATAATATGAAATAGTACTTATATGTCAATCTAATAACACTGACGCCAAACCAGCTCCGCCAATTACTAATTCATCATTTGAAGTTACGAAAAGTATTCATTGGTTGGGAGAACCATAAACAAGAATCCTGAGTTACCTCTACTATTTTTAGTTTATTTCTATCTTTTTCCTTTTTTCTTTTTGTGGAAGTCTGACTTTATTTTCTCAACGAATGCTAATATTGACATTTCATTTTACATGCGGTTCCGCGTCAAACTATGACTATTCTACTATACTTTTTTTTAATGAATTGCGAGACACATATATAGGGTGTACATGGATCGGATTAGTTCGGGTTTTATCAAAACCAAACCAAACCAAACCAATTATATCAGTTTGGATTGATTCAATTTTGTCAGATTTTTCGGGTTTTTTTGTTACATGAATATTATTCCAATATTACTTTGTTAAAGTTATAGATAAAGTTTTGATAAGTGAATATATGTTTACTAAAAATTAAAAACATTAACAAACACATGATCTATTAAAATATTCTTATGGGAGTATTATTTTTAGTAACACATAATATATAGTTTATTTTCTTAGTCGTCTAATAATAATTTTTATTAAACATAAAAATCAATATGACACCTAAATAATGATATGTTTTTTGTAGTTTTAGATTATCAAAATATCACTTCAAATTTGAAAAAGATATAAATTTTTTTGACATATGAATATGAAAGAACAAAGAGATGATTGACGTATTTCAATAGCACTTAATAAGAAAGTGATACAATCTATTATTTAAAGCAAATAAAAGTGAATGCACTTTATAGTTATATTAAATATTACATCCCATGAGAGAAACTCAAATATTTCTACACATCTTTTAAATAAAATTCTATATAAAGTCTTAAAAGTATATATAAAAAATTATATATTTATATGTCGGTTTGGTTCAGACTCTTTTACTCAATACCAAGTCAAATCAAACCAAACCTAATCAGATTTTTTAATTATTTTGGTTTGACTTTTCGGTTTGGTGCTATTTTCCGATTCAGTTTGAACACCCCTATATAGCAGTCGCATTAACATGAACCCGATCATCTACCTCGACCAACTATTTTACCAACTATTAAAAATTTACCAATTTTTAATGATTAATAAAAATAATCATTAAAAATTACATAAGTATTACTAAACAATATGTTTGAGTGATCAAATAAAAAACAGATATAAGTTCCTCAAAATAATAAATGTTAACCCTATTTAGCTAGCTCAATAAAACAAAAGATGTCTTATTGTGATTTTGGCATTGTCTTTAATTATTAAAGATAACACACACACTCTCTCTCTTTAGATTTTTAATTATATTATTATTATTATTATTATTATTATTATTTTGTTATAATTGTTGAGTATAATTTTCAAATATTATGCAAAAAGCCCGAAGAAGAGGAAAATATTAGTATTTGAGTAGAAAATTAAAATTGTTCAAATATAATATCGAACAATTTATAGTTAAACAAGATTAAATGATAATTATATTTAACGTAAAATATATTTTAAAGAAAAAATTGATCATTATACAAATATAGACAAATCAATACTAATCGATATGGTTGTGACATAAATTGCATATAAATTTTGTATCATGAGAATTATCCTTCTCAAAAGAATTGTAATTACAAAGACATATGACGAAGTTATTGTGATATTGTATGAGTTAAGTGTAAAATGAACGTACTTTAAACATGTTCGTTCCTCTCTTTTTTTGTTTATTTTTCTGATTATATTTTAGAAAACCATAGCTCCACTTTCACTCTATTACATTGTGTACTATCTCCGAATGATTGAGTTGATAGTGCTTTTGAACAAAATATTTAATAGTATATTTACGTTAATTTATTTAGCAGGGATGGTGGGAACTTTGACTCCCCAAAACTAATAGATATTGATGGGAGTTAGTTTCAATATTAAAAACACAGTTATCAACTTTTAAAAAAGTGTGAACATATATTTATACGTTTCTTGTTTATGCACTGAACTAAAATTATATCACGACCCAAAATCTCACGTGTCGTGATGACGCCTATCTCAATACTAGGCAAGCCGACAATCTCAATAAACCACCATATCTTTTAAATTTGAAAACATAATTATTAAATTCAGTGGAAGAAAACCTCACAAACACAAATATAAATACTCCCAAACTCCGGTGTCACTGAGTACATGAGCATCTAATATAAATACAGAATCTGACTGATAAAATACTGTCTGAAAGTATAGAACAATACAATAACTGAAAGAAAGAGAGACAAGGTCAGCGGACTCCAGGCAGCTACCTTGATAGTCTCCAACTGATAGCACTCTGAGATCCAACAGTCGACGTATCCGAAAATACCTGGATCTGCACACGAGGTACAAAGTGTATTATGAGTACAACCAACTCAATAAGTAACAAAACTAACCTCTGGGCTGAAAGTAGTGACGAGCTCCGCTGGTACAGTCCCGTATAAATAATGGTACAAAAATATAGGCATGCTTTCAAGTTCAACAGTTAAACCCAATACAAGTGAAATAGATCGATAATGCATGATATGAGGAATATGACATCTCAGTAGAAATACCTTATATAAATACTGGTCACAAATTATTCGGTCACTCGGTACTGTTTATGGCCAATCCAACGGGGTTGTAATACTCAACGGGGTTGTAATACTTAAAACGACCATCCGGGTTGTTACATTCTCTCCCACTTAAATATACGTTCGTCCTCGAACGTGCCAAGAGTTGTTTCCAAGCCATCACATCACTATTCCATCTTACCACGCATATACCCAGGGGTGATCCCACTTCAATTATTTTTGCTTATTGCTTGTTGTTGTTCTTTTTATGACGCCAAAAGGGAAAAAATAATTGGGGGGGAACAAATTCAGGGGGAATACAGGATATGTGTATGTCATTCTGGTTCTTAAGGGAACTTCAATTATAAGTTTGCCATCATCAAAAAAGGGAAAATTGATAGGTTATATGTACCTTGTTATGTTTTGATGATCTAACAAACTTAATGACAAGAACCAGATAAGGAACCTGATACACATCCTCAAGTACGTGGGAATAACAAGTCTCAAGCTGGAGATGTAAATCAACTCTTCAGAAGTCAAAGAAACAACAAGGGGAATATATGAACATCAGTTCCCCTGGTGACAGTACCAAGTCAACTCTGTAACAGCTGTAAAGTTATTGCCTGCACACGTAACAGTGCAAAATAGTACAGCAGTCAACTTTATTGGGCATGCTCCTGTACCAAACATGCTTGCATCATTCAAGTGATGTCACCAATGTTATATTAACATTAGACCAAAGGCAAAACATGACTTGAACATTGGAGAATCCATCAAGCACTCTCTAGAGACCAATCAATCTGGCAAGCGATTCTCAAGAGCATCAAGAATAAAGAACAACATAACAACGGACCAGTTCCCAGTTTGATTTACTACATATACTTAGTTGTGTTGCACATTTGTTAAAGTTCTTTACTTGTAATTCCTACTCAGCTTAGTTAGAAGCATTGTGTAGAAAACCTTTGTAAATCATAAACCCTTGTGTTTGTGTCTTGGCTAGAGTTAGTCGAGTTGTAAGTCTTTGTAATAGAGTTATTATAAAGTGGCTTGTAATAGAGTTGTTACAAGTTAGTGAGGGATTAAGAAGTTAATTCCTAGGTTACAATAGGTTGTAATCTAAAGTTTGCTCAGTAGTGAAGTTGAAATCCTACAAGGGTAGGTCGTGGTTTTTAATCCCGTGAGTTGGGAGTTTTTCACGTAAAACTTCTTTGTGTCATTTACTTACCGCAGTGTGCGTGTGTTCTGTGGGAACTAATAGAGAATATATTTCTCTATATAGTTTGGTGGACCCTTAAATTCTATCATTTACAAAGGCATGTAATTGTAGATTCCGTGTTTGCAAAGGTAACGAAGTGTGCTAATATTGTCATCTACTATTAATACTCTTTAACTCAACGTCTAATTTTAGAAATACTTTTGAAATGACATTTAACAATTGCACGTTAAGTATACATAGCTTAAAATATTTATATAGTTTTTTAAAACTTTTATACTTATTGATATAGGATACATGGCAAAGTGCGTATCCTAAAACTAGCATTATATTAAAAACACAAAGTCTCTTAGCGAAATATCATTTGTCTTTTTCCCTTTTAATAAGTTTAACTCTAGACAAAATAGTCATTTAATCATTTTTCTAAGAATATTTAATTATTTTCCTAATTCTTAGGACTTTGAAATCAACTAAATTTTATTTACTGAATCTTTCCTAATGAAAATTAGATAGGAAGTCCTAATATTAAAATTTTAAATTTTATTTTGATTCTACCATTTCAATCGAAATAAACATATCAAATTGAGCACTAATGTAAATATTTGAACTTTTACTAAAGTTACGTACCATACATAAGTAAAAGTATATAAAAATTGTAGTTAAATATGTAATATATGAGTTCTAAAGTAAAAGCACACTCATAATACTGCATATTTATAGGAAGATACATAGTGCAAACTTTCTTCCTAAATTGAGTAATTAGGAAACAGGACACAATAATTATTATGTTAAAAAACTTATACCTTTTTCATTAAATTTCGTTTACAATGACTCATAAATAATTTTTAACTCAAAATTTATATTTATTAATATGAGGTACACGCGCAATGCGCACCCTACTATAATAAAAGCACGAAGGCCCTTAACGAAACGTCGTTAACCTTTTTTGTCCCTTAAAAAATTAGATTTCATATTGAACGAAATTGTAATTTAATAATTATGTTCCTAATATTTAGGAATTTGAAATTATCTAAAATTTCGATTATTAAATTTTTTCTTATTTAAACTATGTAAAAACTCATATATTTAAGAATTTAAAATTAATTAAGTTTTACCTTATATAAATATTTTCCTTATTTGAAAAGAGCTAAAATTAATTTGTAACGACCCGGTCGAATGTTTTGAGTATTACAACCCCGTTCCCCCATTTACTGCTCAATTTATGCTTTACAGTTATTTTATGACTTACCGGATTAGTTGGTTAAGGTCCGAAAGGACTTCAGAGTGAAATGAGACACTTAGCCTCATAATTGAAAACTTAAGTTGGAAAAGTTGACCGGATGTCGACTGATGTGTAAACGACCTTGAATTTTAATTCTGGTGATTTCAATAGCTCTGTATGATGATTTTGGACTTAGGAGCGTGTATAAAAATTATTTGGAGGTCCGTAGTGGAATTAGGTTTGTAATGCCGAAAGTTAAATTTTTGAAAAGTTTGACCGGGGGTTGACTTTTTGATATCGGGGTCAGAATCTGATTCTGAAAATTGTAATAGGTTCGTTTTGTCATTTATGACTTGTGTGCAAAATTTGAGGTCAATCGGACTTGATTTGACAGGTTCCGGCACCGTTTGTAGAATTTGGAAATTTCAAAGTTCATTAGGCTTGAATTGGGGTGTGATTCGTGTTTTTAGCGATGTTAGATGTGATTTGAAGGCCCGACTAAATTCGTATGATGTTTTGGGACTTGATAGTATATTTGGTTGAAGTTTCGGGGGCCTCGGGTGAGTTTCGGGGTGGTTTCAGACCATTTCTAGGCCATTTAAAGCTGCTGGTTTTTGGCTACATCAGTGTGCTATGCGATCGCGTGGAATTGGCCGCGATAGCGAAATACCAAATGGGAAAAAATGGCCAGTGAATCGCGATCGCGGAAGGCCTTTTGCGATCGCGTATAGAAAATATTCTGCTGCACTGACCCAACTTTGGAAGCTTACATCTCGCAATATATAAGAAATTTGTAGATGATCCTGAAAGTTGTAGCCCTTTGTGTCTAGTTTTCAGAAATATAAACTATTTGTCATTTGGAATTGCGTACAAAGAATTATGACAGTTATACTAGAGGCTGTCCGGAAGAAGTTGGACAAGGCTGTTGGGGAATTTGTTCTTCGCAATCGCGGGAGAATGGCTGCGATCGCATAGAGTAAAAAAGGGCCGAAAAATATTTGTGCTTCGCGATCGCGGGTGTTTTGCCGGGATCACATAGGGTAAATGACTGGGCAACAAATTTAATTTTTGAAATTTTCATTTTTGACGGATTTGAGCTCGGGAAGAGGCGAGTTTTGGGAGATTTTCAAGGAAAACAACATGGTAAGTGTTCTTAACTCATTATTGGTCAAATTACTCGAATCCATGATTATTTTTAACATTTAATGGGTGAATTAAGTTGTTTTTAACATTTATTTGAAGATTTGAGGGTCGAGTTGATGTCAGATTTTGGTAAAATTGGTATGGTTAGACTCGTAGTTGAATGGGCTTTCAGATTTTGTAACTTTTGTCGGGTTCCAATACGTGGGCCCCAGGGAAATTTTTGAGTTAAATTTCGGATTTTGTTGGAAAAATAGTATTTTCATATGGAATAAATTCCTATGATTTGTATTGATTGAATCGAACTAATTGTGACTAGATACGAGTCTTTCGGAGGCATATTTGCGAGGCAAAGGTGTCACAATCCAAACTCACTTATAGGTCGTGATGGTGCCCAACATCCCAGCTAGGCAAGCCAACTAATGATTTAAACATATATTCATTTCCTTAAAAATTATCTGAGTAATCAAATTCTTCGAAATTTCAAAAATTAAGAAAGATATGAGAAAATAAGATAAATTAAAATCCAAGTAAAATAATTAAATCCACAAATTCTACTAGTGTGTGCCAAAACCTGGTTTCACAAGTGTATGAGCATCTAGTAGATTATATAAAATTTTAAATATTGTCTGAAATAAAATAGACAGAATACAAATACAAGAAGAGGCATTAGTTGGTGCAGAACGGCTTAGAAAGGCAGCTCACCACTGAGCCTCTAGATAACATGGGTGCGCGCCGATAGGTCCTCCGATAGTACCTGTCTCAGGTCCTGCACAAAAAGTGCAGCAAGCATAGCATGAGTATGACACGATCCATAGATGCATCTATACTGCCGAGGCGTTCGGCCCGCTCCGCAAGAAAAGATGATATTTTCTTATGAACCTCCGGAATGTGAAGTTATTATAATATTAACACATAGGATGTTCAATCTCTATTAACAATTTAATAATTTACACAAAATTCGAGTATATGAAGTTTTGATCTTTTACTATTTCCTCAAACAATTTACAATATAATTCCAGTAATTTAATCATATAAAAGATGCAATTATCACAAGTAATTCATGATTTGAGTCCTAAACTATCCGGACATAGCATAATTAGTAGCTACGCACGGATTCTTGTCACCTCGTGCGTACGTAGCCCCCACAATTAGCAACAATTATTAATGTGAATCACATATGGGGTAAATTCTCTCTTACAAAGTTAGGCAAGAGACTTAACTTGTCTCAAAGCCCACTCCCCGATCACAATGTCGCGTAAAATCTCAATTCGGTGCTGAAAAATCTGAAACTATCCAAAAGTTATATAAAATCATTAATACATGCTCAATAGTTCGAAATTAGACTATTGAATAAATTACCCTATCCTAAAATGGTAAATTCCTAAAATTCACCCCGGGCCCATGTGCCCGGATTCCAAAAATATTCAGAGGAAATCGTTACTCATAATCTCAAGAACTCAAATATACAATTTCTATCTAATTCCATAACCATTTTCATGATTAAAATCTCATTTTTATACAAATCTAGATTTTTCCTCTAACCCTTGATTTTCACAATTTACAGGTTATAATCTGCCCATAATCTATGTAATTAACTTAAAGTTTGTAGAATTAACTTACCTTCAAGTTGCTAGTTGAAATCTCCTCTCAAAAAGCTCCAAAATCGCCCAAGAATGGAGAGAAATGGGCAAAAATGATTATTTTCCCGTCCCTTAAGGGTTCTGCCAAACAACCCTTTCGCATCTGCGGCTCCGCATCTGCGGAAAATGCGTCGCAGATGCGGCTTCCCCCTAAGTCGGCCCCGTCCGATTTTGCGGCTTGTACACCGTATCTGCGATGCACTTCTGTGGTTGTACCTGCGCATCTGCGCCCAGCCCGCTTCTGCGGTGCTTTTTCACGCATCTGCGGCTAGCCAAGCGCAGGTGCGGTTGCAACAGAAGCTGGAAGCTTCAACTGCTGCTCCAAGGTCCAAAATCAATTCGAGTCTCATTCGGTTAACACCCGAGGCCTCCGGGGCCCCGCTCGAATGTACCAACAAGTTTGAAATCATAAAACAGACTCGCTCGAACCGTCGAAACATGTAAAACAACATCAAAACTAAGAATCATACCTCAAACCAAATTGATTCAACCAATTTTCAAATCCTTCAAACTTACTTCGAACATGCCGAAATATACTTATACTACTTAGAATGACACCAAATTTTGCGTGCAAGTCTTAAATCACCATACAGAGCTATTCTCAGGCTCGAAATTCTAAACGGACTTCAATTGCTCCAAAACCTACTCTAAACTAAAATTAAAGAACATTAAACCTTCAAATAGTTAATTTTCACTATCAAGCTCCGAAACGCTCCTGGGTTGTCCAAACCCCGATTTGAATATACGCCCAAGTCCAAAATCATCATACGAACTTATTGGATCCGTCAAATCCCGATTCCGGGATCGTTTTCTCAAAATGTTGACCAAAGTCAAACTTAGGCTTTTAAAACCAAATTAAGGAACCAAGTGTTCCGATTTCAACCCGAACACTCCCAAATCCCGAACCAACCATCCCTGTAAGTCATAAATTAATAAAAGCACATAAGGGGAGTTTTATTTAGGGGAACGAGGTTCTAAAAGTTAAAATTACCGGTTAGGTCATTACAAAAGGCATAGCGGAGTAAAGAATTACACGGTTTGAGGTAAGTAACACTTCTAAACTTGGTTCTGAGGGTATGAATCCCCGAATATTATGTTATATCAATTGTTGGAGGTGACGCACATTCTAGGTGATGAGCGTGTAGGCGTGCACTATAGAAATTATGACTTAAATAAATGTCGTGGACTTGTAAAATTTATGAATCATGTTATTATCTGAACATGTTCCACGTATTAGAGAAATCGAGCTGAGGCTCTTATTAAAGATCATGTTTATGCTACGTGCTAATATTTTGGGACCCATGGGGTCGTGTTGCTATTGAATTAATTGTTTTAAAATATACATTTCACATTCAGTCATATTCATCCATTGTGAGGATATTTATGGGATCGAGCTGCGCGTTGCAGCAGGCCATATTAGCTTTATATATACTATTATTATAGGATCGGGCTGCACGCTGCATCTGTCCTTATAGGCTTTATTATTATGGGATCGGGCTGCATGCCTTAGAAAGCCTTATGGGCTTTATTGTTTTGGACCGGGGCTGCCCGCCTGCAGCAGGCCTTATAGACTTTATTATTATACGGATCGGGACTGCCCACCTGCAGTAAGCCATGTCGACTTTATATCATGCTTGGGCTGAAGGAGCCCCTCCGGAATCTGTACACACCCCTAGTGAGCGTAGATGATTATATATATTCGGGATGGACTTCCCAGGGCATGGACTTGTCTTACTTATTTATATACTGTGATGAATTTTTCCTGGACATTGATCTTGTACGTATCATTTACATTGGGGATAAATTGCCCCATTGCTGGATTGGACTTATACGGTATGGAGTGACTGTCTGTCAGTCGATATGTATGTATGTATGTATATATATATATATATATATATATATATACGGGATAGAATATCCCTGGGCTGGATTAGCCATAAACAGTATCGAGTGACCGAATAATTTGTGACCAATATTTATATGAGGTCTTTCTACTGAGATGTCATATTCCTCATATCATACATTATCGATCTATTTCACTTGTATTGGGTTTAACTGTTGAACATGAAAGCATGCCTATATTTTTGTACCATTATTTATACTGAACTGTACCTGCAGAGCTCATCACTACTTTCAGCCTAGAGGTTAGTCTTGTTACTTATTAAGTTGATTGTACTCATACTACACTCTGTACCTCGTGTGCAAATCCAGGTACTTTCGGATACGGCGACTGTTGGATCTCAGAGTGCTATCAGTTGGAGACTATCAAGGTAGCTGCCTAGAGTCCGCTGACCTTGTCTCTCTTTCTTTAAGTTATTATATTTTTCTATACTTTCAGACAATGTTTTATCACTCATACTCTGTATTTATATTATATGCTCATGTACTCAGTGACACCGGATTTTGAGAGTGTTTATATTTGTGTTTGTGAGGTTTTCTTCCGCTAGATTTAATAATTATGCTTTCAAATTTATAAGATATGGTGGTTTATTGAGATTGTCTGCTTGCCTAGTATTGAGATAGGCGCCATCACGACATGTGAGATTTTGGGTCGTGACAAGTTGGTATCAGAACCTACGTTACATAGGTCTCACGAGTCATGAGTAGGTTTAGTATAGTCTTGCGGATCGGTACAGAGACGTCTGCACTTATCTTCGAGAGGCTACCGAACTCTTAGAAAAATTTCACTTTCTTGTATTCTATCGTGCGGAATTGATTCAGCTTGAAACATAACTCTTTGAATTCCTTCCACGTATTCGTGTGCGCATGTGAGCGCTCAGTATCAACTGTGCATCGCTGGATTGGGATTCCATGAACGAGATTCAAGGTGTGTATTTTGTGTTTTGGTGATGGGCCAGTCTAGAGGATTTGAGGCCAGGTTTAGACCGCAGATCGATAGCTTTAGTTGTAACTTGTACATTTGGAGTCATATGTCCGGTAATATCCATACGAGTGGAATTTGTGGCTCGATGAGCGGTAGAATGGCTTTGTGATGAGTATGATGTGACTGCGGGATATGATAAGACAATTTGAATGTGATGACAAGTGTTTCCTTGAAATGTAAAGGAAGGGCCATTGGGTGCTTGATTTTCGTTTTGATGTGATGTACAGTCACGAGTATGAATGTTTTGAAGGATCTTTCACGCTGTTAAATTGTGGGACAGATTAAAGTCTCATGTCTTATTAATATTTTTGGACTCAGAAAGATTAAGTGATTGCATAGTAATTGTGGCTGCGAAAGGGTATAACAAGATACCAATTTGAGGCTAAGCAGGTGGATTATCCCCTGCAGAGTAATTCATGTATGTGGGTTATCCCCTCCGGAGTAATCCATGTAGGCGTGTTCCTTATAATATGAATAAAGAGAGTTTCTTTTCTGCCAGTGGGACGTATGTGTTGAGACTGGAATTTGAATCTGATTGAGAAAGTTGATTTGAGTGTCACGAGAATAAATGCGAACTTAGCAGATGATTGAGGTATTGTATAGTGGGTGTTACGTAAGCTTGAGAAGAATTTTCGTTGAACTGACTACAGTATTATAGCAGTAATAAAGTATGGGTATTGTGAGTTATGGAGTTTGTATGGCTTTGAGACAAGTGGGGGAGCCTGCTATTGACAATTCAATGTCATAGATATATGTTAAAGTTTAGTTTTGGTCTGAGGCATACGTGTGGGTTAGTTATGACTTGTAGAGGTGGAGATCGAGGATGACCAGGGTAAGGAAATTCCTGGATACGAGTTACATTTCACTTTATGAAAATATATAAATTATGGAATGATTAAGATGTTATTTTGAAGGATGTAGTATGCACAAAGTATGAATTTGATTGGTCGTGTTAAGGCAAGGTTACTTCTTCGAGTGTTGCTGTGCTAATGAGACACGTGTCTTTCAGCCTGTTTGGGCGGTGCAATTTAGATTTGAGCAAAGTGGGTGACTCCCGAGAAGGTTTTAATGAGTTTGAGATTTCTATATAGCAATCGAGAATTTTTCCGGATTTGTGCATGGATAGAATTTGAGATTACATTTAATGGTACCGGGATTTTTGGTAATTCTGTATGATTATGGATTCTATATTTTAGTATAAGAAAGGTAAGAAGAATAATTTTAAATTCACATAAGGTATTTTCAGAGTGAGTGTTACAATTGTGGTATTTATGGATGTGCTTAAGAAGAATACAATGGCTTATAATGGGACTTAGGGGGTGTGGTTTTATGTTGGGATGTCTTGTAGTGAGCTTTGGGTAAGGATCTTAGTGTTCTGACAAGGAGAAGTGTCAACTTGAGGGTAATTCAGAAGAAACTCGAAGAAAATAGGACAACTGGGTAGTAGGCTAGACCAGTATGGTAATGGTATGTTCGGTTCTTTTGGGATAATTATGATGCGGTGAGACTTTACAGATGTTTCGGTGGCAATATTCTTGGTTTTGGTGACCTGCTTGGCTTGGTCGAGTTAGAGGACTTCAGTTTTGATAGCTTGGTTATGTGCAAATAGATTTAAAAATGTTCTTGATGGATTCTACCATGGTTTGAACTAGATATTTTCTACCGGTGTGGGAGGCATGTTGTGCATTGTGAATTCCTCAGGACGAGAGAAAATGGAAGGTTTCTAATTGACCGTGTATGTAATATGCTAGTGACTCAGAGTTAATAATGAGAGTCTTATGATTATCACATGATGGCATAATAGATATGTGTATTGTATGGGATTAAGACTTACATGTGCAAGGTAGCAGTTCATTCTGGAAAGCAAGACCACAGATTATGGACAGAATGGTCAATTTAAGAAGTTTAGACGGATATTATAACTACTCGGTAATCCCTGAGAATGGTGCACATTTCAAAAAGGGCATTGTGTTTTGACTTACGGATGTTCATTGGCATTGCGGTACTCGCCTGATTGATAGACTGCTGATACTCAAATTATTGATATGTGGCACTGAAGAATTATGAAAATATTCCTAGTGGGATGATCGTTCATGAGGGAGGTGATAGTCATTTGAGTGCTGGAGTTGTGATCAGTTATGATGGTTCATGTGTTCTATGAATTTGGGAAACTGGGAGTTCTCAAAAGCATATTGTTTCAGGGTTGCGGCCTGTTTGAGGCGAGCATTTTATTTAAACTTAGTGGAGGCACTAGTTGCGTTAATTATTTATGATGACTACAAGCTACAAGTGCATATACATATATATGTGAGGTTTGAGCCATGTGCGGGCATCGGGGCAAGTATTCAGATTCGGGAAAATGTTTAGGCTATGATATGCCTAGAGTTGATAGTTAAGCATAAAGTTATAACGTTTCTCGTATTCGTACATTTGTTGAGAACTATATGGGCTATACTTGAGGTTACAAATAGGCTGATTCCCTGAATAAATCGGGTAGTTACTAAATCTGCGTTAACTTACCGATTTGAGTTGTGATAGCACACTTTGCACATGCCTACCCTATGGCGTGTTATTTATACCAGTCCAGGAGCATGTGAATCTTATTTCATTTATCATATACATGTGTACTTATTTGATTGCTCATGTATGATATGCTTGGACTGGAGGCCTGTGACCATGTCAGACGGATTATATTATTGGCACGTGAGTTGTCCGTGTGGATCCATATACTGATATTATTAGAACGTGAGTTGTCCGTGCGGGTCCAGATATTGATACTATAGCACGTGAGTTATCCGTGCGAGTGATGTTAATGTGAGCTCTAGAAGAGATGGTTACTGTTATTAAATTTATGTGTCTTGGTTCTACTATATATAATGAGCTTATAACATTGCAGCTGTGGTGGTGCTTGTTGAACTCGCAATACGGTTCTCTTCTTTGAAACATTTTCCATTTTCTTTTAGGGTACACAGTTGCGCAGTTCTGGCTTGAGTTATATTGGTGTGGCATGTCTGTGGGATAGTTGTGTTTAATAATATGAGGTCATTGGGCCTAGAATGTGTACTATCGGATTTGATTACGGTATATTTGGGAGGATGACATCGAAAGTCGGCTTAGAAAGTGATTATGGTTCGGGTTGGGGCGAGAGAGCTCCATGACTTGTTTATCTAATAAGTGGCTATGAGATTCCGCGTGTTTCTTTTAATATCAGCAGTGTACGAAGGTTTTGGAATGAGGTTTGGCTCGATATGGGGTATAATACTAGTACTGGGTTAGTTTGGTGTAGTTACTGTGATCGGGAATGATGCTACGAGCTTGTGAGTTGTGTAGTATGTTACGTGATTATATCTGGGGTTATGGTTATTTCTTGATACTGCTTGTTCAGACTTATACAATGTGTAGATGTGAAGTTCGGGTCTTGAAAAGACATTTTGAATGTTGGAAATTTAATTCTAAGGTTTATGGGCTAAGGTTGAAGTAATGATCTTTAATTGAATTCCAAGAAGTCTAGCTTGGTTAACTCATGCCACATGTGTGCACACAAACATGATTAAAAACTGAACATAAGAGAAAGGTATACCCAACAAAAGGAGGAAGCTTACATTAATATTTGGATATTAAGAAGGGAGCAGTTCCATTGTTACCAACACATCCATAAAATAAAAACAGCAAAAATAGAAGTACCGGTTATAAACAACATCAGAACTAAAACAAAGGACAAACACTAAGACATGATACTGGAAATGGAACACTTTCTAGAGAGCAATGGAAGGGGAAGGTTTAGATGAAGAGGCAAGGGTTTTAAGAAGGATGTACATTGGAGCATTAGCTGACATCTGCTCATTGAGCAGTTTCTCCTTCAGGTCCTCAACATGTTTCCTGAGGTCGGCATTTTCTTTGGTCAGACGGGAAACCTCTGTGATGTGAGAGATGCTGGAACCAGGTGCCTCCTGAAGTTGACTTAGCTGACCCTCAAGAATGGCATTCCTTGCCTTCAACTTCCTTATCTCATCAACTGGGAGATAGTAGAAGTGCTGCCAACCCCTACAACCTTATCAATGCACTCACATTCCTCGAGGGTAGTCTTGGATAAGGTTTGCTTAAGAGTATCCACTTTAGATTTTCCCAAAGGGACTTTGAAGAACTCAAAAACCTTAGTGAGGAGGAACCCGTAAGGCAGCCCATGATTACTATCCTTGAAATCTACCACCTTCTGCATGTGTTCTATCATGATGTCATGCATGTTGATAGTTGTGTAACCATCTAGTGCTTACATGAGAACCAGGTCTGCTCGATATGTAATGGACCTTCTTTCTGCACGAGGGAGCAAAACCTTGTTCACCAATTCAAACAGTAGTTGGTACACTGAAAGGAGAGCCTTCTTGTGTACCCGTTCCCCTTGCTGAACTGCCTTATCCTTCAAGATAGCATTTCTAATGTTCAAAGAACAGGTTCCCTGAACGAAGGACAAACCCTCAGTAGGAACTCCCAAAATAGTTCCCAGCATAGCAGAGTCCATCACAAAATCAACATCATTCAATAAAATCATCCTCAACTGTAAAGAAGCCGACATAAAGACTGCGCACTTCTTCCTCATAAACTTTGGGACTGTCACTTGTGAACAAGTATGTCTGCTGTTGGAATTCATAAATCTCCACCAATTGGCGCATGCCAGCCATATCCAGAATATCAGGGGAAAATGTACGGCCCCACAACCCCTTTTGAGTTTTTAATTTTTCCTTGCCAGCATCCTGGGTATCATCAACCTTGGTCTTTTTGGAGGAACCAGGTTCCTCACTGGCATCACCCTTCTTTTTTGCTGATTTGCGAGCACTCTTTCTTTTCTCAGCAGATTTCTCAGACATCCTCTTCTCATACACTTTTTCAACTGATTCTTCTGTCACTTTTTCTCCAAATTCCTCAACTACCTTTTCACCAGAGTTGTCACCTTCAACTTTGTTCAAACTCTTCGTACTCACAGAGGACGCCCTTTTTTACTTAGGGATAGTGTGCTTCTGTGAGAACTTGTGAGTTAAGGAACCAGGTTCCTCATCCACTTTATCATCAAAATTGACAATAGACACTACTTTATTATTCACAATATTCCCATCCTTTACCAATCTTCTCCTCTTTTGTTGATCTTGTCTTTTTCTAATAATCGACTCAAGAGCCTCCTTCTTTTGCAACCTAGTGGTAGGTCTCTTAGGAGTTGGCGCTTGAGTAGAGGACTGTCTACTCCTAGCCCTGATTAAAGTAGCAATAGCCACATTATCATAATCATCTTCACTGTCCTCATTTTCCTCTTCGGATAACGATCTCTTTTCAGGAACAACCATGGACAAAGGCTCAACGTAGAAGTGAGGAAAGGGAGTAGGATCAGTACTGACCTGGTGTGCTTGAGAGGAACCAAGGGTTGGCTCCTCTTGGGTGGAGGGATCAGGTCCCTCAGTTGGTTCCCCAGTAGTACTGTCCGGTGCTGATGTTTCAACAGGCACCGGTTCCTTATTCTCCACTAGTGTACTATTTGCTTCCCCCTGAGATGCATACACACCTTTACCAACCTCAATAACACATCCCTAAGAAGCTATTGACAACATATTTTATATGGCATCTTGTTCTTGTAACCCCATGGTAAACCCAGAAGTAGGAGGAGTATTACCTATAGACTCAAGGCTAGGGGCTGTCATTGTCATTCATCATGGATATGACCAACATCTTGGTCTTTGCCAAAGCTTTCTTCCATTGGTAGACTAGAAATTTCTTGATTCTCTTCTTCTGCTGCTGTATCTTCTTCAACCATGTTTTTCGGTGAGGCAGAAGGAGAGTCCACAGCCACAAACTTCTTAGGAGTCGAAGTTTTGCAACTCCGATGAGAACCAGTACTCGATTGGGTTGGAGAGGAAGCAGAGGGTGGTTGTGACTCTATCTTAGGGTTTGGACTGGTCGGAGTTGAGAGTGTGGGTTCTATCACTGAAGTTTCAACAGGTGAGGACACAGTGGGGATGACACTTGGAGCATCTTGTGTTTCCTAGTGTTCATACATGGTAGAGTACAGTGAGTTGAAGAAGAGAGAGTTTGGTTTGAAGAAAGAAAAAGAGGAATTCTGAATTTGTTTTATGTGAACAGTGGTGAAAGTGATTGTGAATGGATGTATTTAAGAGGGGTGAGGGACCGGTTAGGAATAGGTGGAAATTTGGGTAGTCGGGTCGCTTCATAACGTGCGAGACGTTTGGGTTCACAAATCAGGAAAGCAAAGAAATTAATAGTGTAATGAAGTGGCACCGTTTCAACCGTTTAAAAAATTATGCAGGAGAGTATATAGAAACTACTAAAATGTGTCGGGGGAACTAGGTTCCCTGACAGATTTTGTAAATGTACGACTCATCGTTTGACCAATGTGCAATGCATTAGCTACTTGTTTTCTCTGTATTCATCATACGTGTCTACCTGTAACGGTAAAGAAATGAGTTAGACGTTTCCAGAAACACTTTTTATCTAATTTAACTGTGCATTTCTTTCATAGCCAATCATTGAGGGACCAGGTCCTCAGCTTAGTTTTATCAACCCTAGCGCCAAGCGATTCCTTTCAAAGTGTTCTCTGCTCAATGCTTTGGTGAATATGTCTGCAATTTGATCTTTTGTGCTGCAAAATGTCATACAGATGAGCCCTTTTTCAACATTGTCTTTGAGAAAATGGTGTCGCACATCGATGTGCTTTATTCTCTTATGTTGAACTGGATTCTTGGCCATGTTGAGTGCACTGGTATTGTCACATAGTAAGGGCACGGAATCAGAGAACACTCCAAAGTCTTCTAGCTACTTCTAATCCATAGCAGTTGAGTACAACAAGAGGCAACCGCCACGTATTCAGCTTCTGTAGTTGAGAGGGCCACTGAGTTTTGTTTTCTTGTACCCCATGAAATTAGACATGAACCAAGAAAATGTGCCATGCTAGAAGTGCTTTTCCTATCCACCAGATACCCCGCATAATCAGCATAAGCATACCTAACTAAATCAAAATTGTCTCCTGAGGGATAGTAGAGTACCAGGTCTTGTGTTCCTTTGAGATATCTCAGGATTCTCTTGGCTGCCTTCAGATGAGATTCCTTTGGATTAGATTGAAATCTGGCACAAAGATCCACACTGAAGACAATATCTGGTCTGCTTGCTATGAGATACATGAGTGACCCTATGATGCCTCTATACATGGTCTCATTCACAGAGGAACCAGGTTCATCCATGTCCAGATGAGTGGCTGTGGCAATGGGAGTATCAATGATTTTTGATGCTTCCATGTCAAATATCTTCAGTAGCTCCTTAATGTACTTCTGCTGGCTTATCAATGTCCCCTTGTGAGTTTGCTTTACTTGTAAACCCAAGAAGAAATTCAATTCCCCCATCATGCTCATTTGAAACTCACTTCCCATGAGTTTTGCAAATTCTTCACACAGAGAATTGATTTTTTCTCCAAAAATGATGTCATCAACATAGACTTTCACAATGAGCAGGTTCCTTCCTCGATTCTTCATAAAAAGGGTGTTGCCAATTTGTCCTCTTGTAAATCCATTTTCTAGAAGAAATTTTGACAACCTTTCATACCAAGCTCGAGGAGCCTGCTTTAGCCCATACAAAGCCTTGTCAAGTTTAAAGATGTGCTCAGGATTCTCAAATCCAGGTGGTTGCTTAATGAAGACTTCTTCTTTTAGAAAACCATTCAGAAATGCACTTTTGACATCCATTTGGAACAATTTAAGTTCTATATGGATGCAAAGGCAATAGGAATTCTGATTGCCTCCATTCGAGCAATTGGAGCAAAAGTTTCATCATAGTCAATCCCTTCTTCCTGATTGTAGCCTTGAACTACTAGCCTTGCTTTGTTCCTTGTTGTGTTTGCAAACTCATCAAGTTTGTTCCTAAATACCCACCTGGTTCCTATAACATTTCTATCCGCAGATCGTGGAACTAGGTGCCATACCATGTTCCTCTCAAATTGATGGAGATCTTCTTTCATAGTTGTAATATAGTCTTCATCCTTTAATGCTTCTTTGATATTTTTGGGCTCTATTTGAGAGAGAAAGGCTGAGAAGGCAAGTGAGTTTCTAGCCTTTGATCTGGTTTGAGTTCCTGAATCAAGAGGAGTGATTATGTTTTCAAGAGGGTGTGAACCTTTGTGATTCCAATTAGACACCTGAATATCATTGATAGATGATCCAGGTATTTCTGACTGTGGTCCTTGGCTGTTTCTCATCTCAGCATTTGGGGTTCCTTGGACAACATCGACAACTCTGTTCTCAGCTTCAATTGTTGTGATTGCGAGACCAGGTTCCTCTCTATCAGTTGGAGATATAGTTGCACCATCCTCATTTGACTCCTTGACGTGACTCATCATGTCAACCTTTCCATTTGCCATGTCAATGACTTCACCAGGGACAATTGAATGTTCTCCGTCTTGATCACTCTTATCATGCAAATCCTTTTCACAAGAGTGGTGAGATTCATCAAAGATCACATGTATGCTTTCCTCAACACATTGAGTTCTTTTGTTGTATATTTTGCAGGCCTTTCTTTGTGATGAATATCCCAGAAGGATTACTTCATCGCTTTTGGCATCGAATTTCCCAAGTTCTTCCTTGCCGTTGTTGAGAACAAAACATTTACAGCCAAAGGTCCTTAAATGTGTCAGCTTGGGCTTCCTTCCGTGCATCAGTTCATATGGTGTTTTGTTCAGAAGGGACCTTATCATGCACCTATTTATCAAGTAGAATGCGGTGTTGACTGCTTCTGCCTAGAAACGTTTTGCAATACCACTGTCAATCAACATTGTTCTTGCCATGTCTTCAAGAGTCTTATTCTTCCTCTCCACAACACTATTTTACTGTGGTGTTCTTGGAGCTGAAAAATTGTGAGTGATGCCATTTTCAACATAGAATTCGTCGAATTTGGCATTATCAAATTCTGCCCCATGGCCAGACCTGATACATACTACATTATTACTCATCTTCACTTGGATCTTCTTAACAAATGCAACAAACACTTGGAAGTTTTCATCCTTAGTTATGAGAAACAGAGTCCAGGTGAATATGGAATAGCCGTCCACTATAACAAAGATGTACCTCTTTCCTACTCTCATTGTCACCCTCATAGGTCCACAAAGATCCATGTGGAGAAGATCAAGTTGCCTTGAGATACTAACTTCCTTTTTGGGTTTGAAATAGGATCTGACATGCTTTTCTTTTACACACGCATCACACACCTTGTGATCCTTGAAACTTGACTTGGGCAGACCACGAACCAGGTCCTTCTTGACCAATTTGTTCAGCAACGTGAAGCTTGCATGACCCAGCCTTCTGTGCCATAGTTCAGCATCATCATCAACAACACTTAGAAAGTTGAGATCACCACTCTGCAGGGACTCAAAATCAGCAACATAGATGCTTTTATATCTTTTTGCCACTAACACCACTTCACCAGTCACAAGATTAGTGACTGTGCATATCTTTGACACAAATTCCACTTTGTTTCCCTTGTCACAAATTTGGGAAACACTCAGCAAGCTGTACTTTAATCCGTTCACATAGTACATATTTTCAGTAGAGTGAGAAAGAGACTTCCCAATCCTTCCAACTCCCAGAATGTATCTCTTCTTGCCATTTCCAAAGGATACACTCCCTCCTTGTAGGGCCTTCAGTGAAACAAAATTATTTGTACTTCCAGTCATGTGCTTTGAGCAACCACTATCCATGTACCATTGTTGGCTGCTTCCCTTCACTGTTCCCCTGCACAAGGAAATTAAGGGTTAGAATTAGGAACCCAAACAAGTTTGGGTCCCTTGTAATGAGGCAAGGGATGAATGATGGTTCTTTTGGTCCAAGTAGGCATCATGCGTCTTTTATATGAGGGACCAGGTTCTCTAACAGTAATTACCTTTTTAGCAAAAACTTTCTTTTTCTGTTAAGACTGAAACTTTGCCTTACAGGTTTCCTCAAAGTGCCTAGTGTTACCACAGTGAGTGCAGAGCTAGTTGTCAGGTACAATAACATACTTGTTATGAGGGTTGTAGGGAGTTTTTTCCCTTTGAAACCCGATTCCCTGCCTGTTTCCCCCATTGTTCGTGTACATGGTAGTGATAGCTTCAGAGGACCAGGTCCACTTGAGTAATCTTTCAAGATCACTCTTGACTCTACCTAGTTCTTCCTGAAGTTGTTTGTTTTTATCGAGTTCAACACACAAACTAGATTTCACTGATTCTATCTCATATTCAAGCCTAAGATGTGTTTCATCCGCAACTTCCTTTCCCTTTTTAAGAATCTCATGCCTACCTTCTCCTTTTACTTTATCAATTGTATCCTTCAGATCTACAACTACTACTAACAAGTCATCTCTCTCACGCTCTATGTTAGCAACCATTTCAGTAAAAGCTTCTTTCTCATTTTTAACACACTTAATAGTCTCTTTTAGATCGACCACAACAACCATTAAATCATCTCTCTCATGTTCTATGTCTCCTAGTTCCACAGTTAATGCATTTTTATCATTTATAAGACTGTGATAAGCATCGATTAAAATAGTTGCCAAGGACATAAGTGTTTTAGGAGAATAAGACTTCAGATTTTTTTGAACATCTAGAAAGTTTACCCCATTATCATCGTCGTCATCTTCATCATTATCAGACTGTGCCATCAGGGCGAAGATAGAGTTATACTCAGCTGCTTTACTTTCCACTGCCATCATGGAGCTGTCACCTTGATCATCATCTTCTTCAGATTCGCTGGAATAGTCTCCCCATGCAGCAAGAGCTTGTTTCACAACATTGTCAACGACATTTTTCCTCTTGAAATGTTTGTCAGGAATTAGGTTGTTCTTAGCTGCTTTGTCTATGTTGTGTTTGTATTGATATTTCTTGAGGAGAATACAATCCTTGATGAAATATCCTAGCTTACCACACTTATGACATAGGTCATAAATTTTTGGCTTGCTAGAGCTGCCCCTTTTTGGAATGCCTCCATTTCTGCGAACCATTTTCTGAAATCGTTTTGTCAGGTAAGCCATATCAGCATCCTCACCACTTGAATCATTGATGTACGTCTTGAGGATAATGTTCTTCTCCCTTTTGGGCTCTCATATCTCATTATCCTTCTTATTATTCATTTCATAAGTTTTTAGATTGCCAATAAGTTCATCAATGGTTAGCTTCTGCAAATCCTTTGCCTCTGTGATGGCATTCACTTTGCTTTCCCTGGAACTGGGTAAAACACTGAGTATTTTCCTGAAAAGTTTGTTCCTTGGAATGATTTATTCCAGAGAATGAAACTCATTGATAATGGAGGTGAACCGAGTATGCATGTCCTGGATGGACTCATCGTCTTTCATCTTGAAAAGCTCATATTCTGTGGTAAGCATGTCAATATTTGATTGCTTAACTTGGGTTGTCCCTTCATGAGCTGTTTGGAGAGCTTCCCAAATCTCCTAAGCAGATTGGCATGCTAAAATCCTATTGTATTCATCAGGACTAATACCACAGACAAGAATTGTGTTTGCTTGAAAGTTCTTCTTTATGGCCTTGCGATCAACATCATTGAATTCTTTTCTTGTTTTGGGAACTGTCACTACTGGGTCACCACTGGTTTTTGTAGGGACGAAGGGTCCATCGCAGATGATGCCCTAGATCTATGAGTCTTCAGCCATGATAAAGTCATGCATCCTTGTCTTCCACCATCCATAGTATTGGCCATTGAATCTTGGTGGCCTGTAGGTAGATTGACCTTCTTCAAAGTTTGGTGGAGCATCTATGAGGATCCTTTCTAGGTGTTAGCCTGATAGAAAGAACCTGCTCTGATACCAAATGATAGAATTTAAGGGTCCACCAAACTATATAGAGAACAAAGTTCTCTATTAGTTCCCACAGAACACATGTACACTGCAGTAAGTAAATGACACAAAGAAGTTTTACGTGGAAAACTCCCAGCTCACGGGATTAAAAACCGCGACCTACCCTTGTAGGATTTCAACTTCACTACTGAGCAAAATTTAGATTACAACATATTGTAACCTAGGAATTAACCTCTTAATACCTCACTAACTTGTAACAACTTTATTACAAGCCACTTTGTAATAACTCTATTACAAAGACTTACAACTTGACTAACTCTAGCCAAGACACAAATACAACGGTTTATGATTTACAAAGGTTTTTTACACAATGCTTCTAACTAAGTTGAGTAGGAATTACAAGTAAAGAACTTTAACAAAGGTGCAACACAACTAAGGACATGTAATAACTCAAACTGGGAACTGGTCCGTTGTTATATTGTTCTTTGTTCTTGATGCTCTTGAGAATCGCTTGCCAGATTGATTGGTCTCTAGAGAGTTCTTGATGGATTCTTCAATGTTCAAGTCATGTTTTGCCTTTGGTTTAACGTTAATATAATATTGGTGAAATCACTTGAATGATGCAAGCATGTTTGGTACAAGAGCATTCCCAATGAAGTTGGCGGCTGCACTGTTTTGCACTGTTGCGTATGCAGGCAACAACTTTACAGCTGTTGGAGAGTTAACTTGGTACGGTCACCAGGGGAACAGATGTCCATCTGTTCCCCTTATTGTTTCTTTGACTTCTGAAGAGTTGATTTACATCTCCAGCTTGATACTTGTAATTCTCACGTACTTGAGGATGTGTATCAGGTTCCTTATCTGGTTCTTGTCATTAAGTTTTTTAGATCATCAAAACATAACAAGGTACATATAACCTATCAGTAAAATTATCCAAATCTTAGATAATTTTAAAGTTTTAAATATTAAGCAAGCAATTTTTAATTTTAAAATTTTAAATATTAAGAATTTTTACCTAAATAAAATAATTGGAAATATTTAGTTGCCAATAAACTTTAACTAACCTAACTCCTAAATAAAGGAGGGTTTTTGTTTAAACTATTAGAGACAGGGGCTGAGGTACAGTGCTCGATGTGGATTCGGCCGAACCCGGTAGATTTTGTTCAAACCATGTATTTGTCTTAAAAAAATCATTCAATATGTATAATTTATTAATTTAGAACCCAGTAACTTAAAAAAATTTCAATTCCGAACCCATAAGGTTTAAATTTCGGCCCCGCCTCTGATTTAGAGATGTAAGATGCATAATTCTTGCATTTCAATTTTCAAAACCATAATAAGAGTCTAAAAAGAAAAGATGTTTCATAAAACAACTATTGAAAAAGAGCTGAAATTCGGTTTCTTTTTACTATTGGAGACGTAAGTTATGCATATCACAATGCTAAATTATACATTTCATATTTCAAAATCCTAAATATTAGAAAATTTATCATGAAAAAGTATTATGGTTATGTTATTGTTCAGTGTTCAGTTAAGGAAATGATTTATACAAGGTAAAGTTATAGTGGAAATTAAAGTCCTAAATATTAGGAATTCTTACATAGTTTAAACAAGGAAAGATTTAATAATAAAATATTTTAATTGTTTTTGAAGTATTAAATATTGGGAAAATAATCTAATTACTATTTTGTCCAATACGAATTCTATTTTTAAAGGGCAAAAAAGGCGAACGATATTTCATTAAGGGCATTCGTGCTTTTCTTATAATATATAGATAGATATAGATATATACTCCCTCTGTTTCAATTTAAATAACACAATTCCCTTATTAGTCCGTTCCAAATAAAATGACACATTTCCATATTTGGAAATAATTTAACTTTAAACTTTTTATTTTTACTCACTTTACCCTTATGAAAAGCTTTTAAAGCTATACAAATTTTATGGCCCCACAAAATTTTTGCATCTTAAGCTTTTAGGGCATATGTTACAAAAGTTTGTTTTTCTTAAACTTTGTTCCAAGTCAAACTATGAAACGGAGGGAATAGTACATAGTCACATATTCTTTGTGCCGTTCGTTTTAATTCAATGAGCGAATATTTTAATTTTTTTAAACGTCTTGTTAAATCCTATCAGACATGTTGCTCCACCCATAATTTGAGATTAAAGGTTAGAATTTTAACTTGTTGTAGAATACACTATTTCACATCATTTATTTATATAATATAGATTCGGGCACACCTCAAAATCACTATCTTCATAGCGACAAAGCTGTCAAGCGCAAACACATTTCCAGCTAAGAAATACTCGGCTACTACTTATTATTTGTTCATTGCATGAGACTAAGCATTGTCTCTATTTTGCATGAGGCTAAGCCCTGCCTCATTAATTGCATAAGGCTAAGAACTGTCTTCCCCTGCATGATACTAAGCGTTGTCTCCCATTTCGCATGAGGCTAAGCATTGCCTCCATAGTTGCATGAGGCTAAGCCCTGCCTCCTTAATTGCATAAGGCTAAGCACTCCCTTCCCCTGCATGAGACTCAGCATTGCCTCCACCTTTGCATGAGGTTAAGCCATGCCTCCTCAATTGCATAAGGCTAAGCACTACCTTCCCCTGCATGAGACTAAGCATTGTCTCTATTTTGCATGAGGCTATGCCCTGCCTCTTCAATTGCATAAGGCTAAGCATTGCCTTCCCCTACATGAGACTAAGAATTGTCTCTATTTTGCATGAGGCTAAGCCCTGCCTCCTCAATTGCATAAAGCTAAGCACTGCCTTCCCCTGCATGAGACTAAGCATTGTCTCCCGCTTGCATGAGGCTAAGCCCTGCTTCCTAAATTGTATAAGGCTAAGCATTGCCTTCCCCTGTACGAGACTAAGCATTGTCTCCCGTCTTGCATAAGGATAATCCCTGCTTCCTCCTTGCATGAGACTAAGCGAGACTAAGCATTGTCTCCTATTTCGCATGAGGCTAAGCATTGCCTCCCTACTCGCATAAGGATAAACTCTTCTCCCGATCTTACACAAGACTAAGCTCTGTCTTGTTTCGCTTCGCATAACCAAACGTCATGTCTTTGCATCTCATTATCTGAAATACCGCCATTTCCTCCGAAGGCGTCATAGTCCAAAGGCATCATCCTCATACCCGAAAGACACCATGCCATGACCTGAGGATCTCTCAATATCGCACATCATTATTCAAAGGCGTCATAGTTCAGAGGCACCATTTTCATGGCCGAGAACATCATTTCATGGCCTACGAATCCTTATCATGCGATTCATGGCCTAGGACGTCATGGTCTGAGGACATCATCCGCATTGTCCAAAGACAACTTTCATGGTCCAAAGGGAATTTCATCATGTTTAAATTCTCGTAAGCGTCCATGTATACTTGCATGCATAGTGTTTTAAGTTTTGCAGGTAATCCAGGAAGTAACCGTTCTTCTAACGGAAGCAATCTTCGTTCCGGTTTTCGTTCAACGTTCACATCCTGCAATTATTTCAAACCTAACCAACCATCGTACATTACCCATTCCCATATGATAACCGTTCAAATATCCATAACCATTCCAAGGTACATCCATTCAAATTCCGATATCGTCCTATCCAGAAGAGTTTGTCCGTTCCTATAACAACTCCATCGGCTTATTCCACCGTTGGATCCAGAACTACACACGACCTGATTCCCGTAAAACCATGGATATGTAGGCAACTCAGAAACCGGAGTTCGGCCTATATTTTTCCAAATCACCCCATTCGGTCAAAATCGGTCATGATTTCTTTATCCGACAACTCTTTCATCATTTTCGGGTAAAGAGGGGAAGCTGTTGATACCCAATGTTTCTCTCATATTATTTAATATATATATATATATATATATATATATATATATATATATATACACTTTCAAAATAGTATATTTGCATTATCATTTAGTTTATAAACCTATACAAGTTTTTTTCATAATTTTTCAAATTTTGTTTAAGGCTTTAAATCAATTTCTTTCTGCATTTTATTGTATAATATCCAATAATTATCCTTCAAATTATTTTATATGATGATTTAATCATCCAAACTTATCATTTACACCAACATGTATGTTTTAAATATTTTAATGCATTTTTTATAATTATAATTTCATTTTTAGGCTAATTGCATTTTTTTGCAATAATAGCCCATATTCATGTATAATTATATTATTTATGCAAAAAATAACTTTTTATATTTTTATAATGATAAGTTATTATTTTTAATCATTTTAGTACATAAATAATATTTTGTTTATTCATTAAGTACTTTTATAAATTAGTTTTGCTAAAATGTTGGGTATTTAAAAACTAGCCCCACTTTTAAACCTATTTTCGAACCAAATAATGGCCCAAAACACCTAATACACCTGCCCAATAACCCCAGCCCAAAACCAATAACCCAATCCCACAACCCGGTCGCGACCCGTCCAAATAAACCCGACCCAACCCCTTTTTAATCGTGGTCGTAGATCTCTGAGATCAACGGCCCATATCACAAACACCCAACCCTAATCCCCATTTCTCACCGTCCACCACCCCCATATCCTCTCAACCCCTTCTCCCTATCTCAATAACCCTAGCCGTCGCCCCCTAAATCTTCTCGTAATCCCACCTAATATGGGATTCCATGGCTATTACTTTCCATACTCGCCCCCCTTGTGGTATTGGCAACTCTCCTATAGTGCTTGCCTAAACATGGCAAGCAGATCTCATCAAAATCGAACAAAAAACCCTGATCTTTGAATGTTATTCCGTCTATGTTTATCCTATGCTACCGTGAGTCCAAATATTTATTTATATTCTTTTGGTTCTTACTTACCCTAAAACTAGAGTTTTCAGATTTCTTCAAATCGGACCAAAATTGGTTCAATTCTTCGACTTTCAGTACTACTTTGTGTTTATATTTATCCTATGTTACCATTTCTGTGTATATTGCGTTGATATTTATTTTCTAAAAGAAACTAGGGTTTGGCCTGATTTTCTCCTAAATTGGTTCTAATTGATTCTGCATGCTCTTCTTTCCTTATTTTTATGTCTGATTGATTATATTTTCTTATTTGTGTGTTCGATTTCTACACTAAAAAATCCATCCCTCTTCCCCTTTCTGGACAGAAAAAAAAGTCACTAAAAACTTTCACTAAAAATTGAGGTTTCTACTCTGTATTTGTTTACTGTCCTGTTCTATTTGGATCTTGACCGGCTGAAAGCCAAGGCCACCAGATTTCCACTTTTCTGACCATCTCTTGGGTGTGACCACTGTCGTGGGTTTTTGAAACTGTAACGACCCGACCGGTCATTTTGGGAGTTAAAGCTACGTTTCCCCTATTTCTGCTTCCTTTATGCTTTTAAGCTATACTATGATATACCGGGTTGGTTGGTTCGGGTCCGGAGTGGTTTTGGAGTGGAATGAGACACTTAGTCTCTAAAGTAGAAGCTTAAGTTGGAAAAGTCAATCGGATGTTGACCTATGTGTAAACAATCTCGAAATTTAATTCTAATGGTTCCATTAGCTTCGTTAGGTGATTTTGGACTTAGGAGCGCATCCAGAATGTGATTTGGAGGTTCGGGGTAGAATTAGGCTTGTAGTGGTGAAATTAGAAATCTGACAATTTTTGGTCGGCAGTGAAAAATTGATATCGGGGTTGGAATGGAATTACGGAAGTTGGAGTAGGTTCGTAGTGTCATTTGTGACGTGTGTGCAAAATTTGAGGTCATTCATACATGATTTGGTTGGTTTCGACATCAGATGTCGAATTTGAAAGTTTAGAAGTTCTTAGGCTTGAATCCGAGGATAATTTGGTGATTTGATGCTGTTGTGAGTGATTCAAAGGTTCAACTAAGTTTGTATGTTGATATATGACTTCTTGGTATTTTTGGTTGAGGTCCCGAGGGCCTCGGGGTGCTTTCGGGTGATTAACGGAACAAGTTTGGATATTGGAGGATTGCTGAAGTTGTAACTCAACTGTCATAATCACACCTGCGGATGTCTCATCGTAGGTGCGAGCTCGCAGAAGCGAGCGGGGTGTCGCAGATGCGAGGTTGGAGGAGCTGGGCAGAAGGCGCAGGTGTGATGAGGTTCCCGCACCTGCAAGGCCACAGAAGCGCACAAGAGATTGCAGGTGTGGATAATGTCGAGGTAGGCTGGGTCCGCAGGTGCGAGGTATTTTCCTCACCTGCGTGGTTGCAAATGCGGAAAAGGAGCGCATGTGCGGAGTCTAGGCATTTAAGTGACTTACACATGTGCGGTTGTTTGGACCGCAGGTGCGGTGGCTCAGAAGCGGGAAATTGTCCGCAGGTGCGAAAAACCTGGGCAGAAACCATAAATAGAACTCTTCGCGAATTTAGTTCATTTCCACCATTTTCAAGTCGGTTTTTGGAGCTTTTGGAGTGAATTTTGAAGGGTGATTCAAGGGCTATCAGTGAGGTAAGTTGCTTGAGCCTTAATACTCGTATGTATGGTGATTTTCCGTTGTTTAATCATGTAATTAGTGAAAATGAGGGGTTAGGGATTGGGATTTTAGAGAGTTTAATTTAAGGAATTGAAGGACCAAACAATGTCAGCTTTTGATAAAATTCATATGTATGGACTCGTAAGTGAATGAGCTTCCTAGTTTTGTAAATTTTGTGGGATTTTGAGACGTGGGCCTGGGGGGAGGGGGGGAGGGGTGAGCCAATTTCAGGTTTTGGGCTAATTTGATAGTTTTTCTTGTAGAATTCATTCCATTAGTGTATATTGATGGTATTGTACTGATTGTGAATAGATTCAGAGCATTTAGAGACCGAATCGAGGGGCAAGAGCATTCCAGAGTAGGAGTTCTACGGTGCTGGGGTAGGTAACAGTTTTAAATCTGGTTTTGAGGGTATGAAACCCGAAGTTTGGTATAATGTGACTGTTTGGGGGTGGCACCTATGCTAGGTGATGGGCATGTGGTTATACACCATGGGGTATTGAGACTTGGTCCGTCCCGGGAGACTGTGAAGTCTAATAGACTTTATTTGTGTTTATGTGCATTCCTGTTTTACTAGAATTTGACTGCCTTTCATGTTAGAAGTCATGCTTAGGCTATATTCCATTCATGATAGTTATACTCAGTCATAGTGATTCTTGTACATGTTTACCTCAGTCTCTGTTATTTGTTTTTCCCTGATGATATACTGTAACACTTTGATTTGGGTTGCTTTCTTTATTGAGAGCTGTGAGACTAGAGAGGTTTATGACTGAGTAAGCCCGAAGGCCTGGTTATGAGGTATTGCTCTATGGCATGTGAGTTGTCCGTGCAACACGTGAGTTATCCGTGCGGATCCTTATGATTATACTATGGCACGTGAGTTGTCCGTACAGTACGTGAGTTGTCCGTGCGGATCCAGATATGATATTTTAGCACGTGAGTTATCCGTACAGCACGTGAGTTGTCCGTGCTTATAGCGCTTGGGCTATAGGAGCCCCCCATGAGTCTGAACACCCCCTGTAAGCGCAGGTACCTATTGAGAGTGTTTATTGAGGGCTGAGAGCCGAGAGTGTGAGGTTGAGATGGGTTGAGTGACTGCTGCCTTGAGAGGCTGTACCTGCTTTATTTATTGTTTCACTTGGTTGTTATCTGTTCTTGTTGTGAAATTTTTGGAAGATTCATATCTGTCTTACATGAGCGCGAACTGTTTTGACTTATACCATAGGATTTGAAAGCACGTTCACTCTTTGCTGAAAACTTTTAAAATGAACTGTACTGTATAGCTCGTTAATGCTTCTCAGTTCCTTATTTATTTCTGTTACTTGCTGAGTTGGTTGTACTCATGCTACACCCTGCACTTCATGTGCAGATCCAGGTGTGTTTGATTACGAAGGTCGTTGAGTTCGGGAGGATCGAGTACCGGAGACTACGAGGTAGCTGCTAGCGTCCGCAGGGCCTTATCTCTCCTTCTATATATTTTTTTCTGTCTTGTATTGACACTTAGACACTGGTTGTATTAGTTTGGTTATCTAGATGCTCATGACTTAGTGACACCCTGATGTCGGGCTATATTTCCGCACTTATGTTTTTATTTGGGCTTTACCCCGTATTTATGAAAAACTCCGGATATTTTAAATGTCTTAAATTTACTTATGTTAAATTTTGAAAGAGTCTTGGAAAGGTCGGCTTGCCTAGTACCACGATAGGCGCCATCACGACAGGGTTAGTTTGGGTCATGACAGAAACCCTTGGGAACTTGACACATTTGAGAGTCTGGGTCCTTACTGCTGTTCTTTTCTTGTTTATTGAACAATCACTGGTTAGTTTCTAAACCCTCTCAATGTTTATTCTCTTATGTTAGCATGTTCTTTGAAACTGCACGATTTACTGTATTCCCTTGACTCTCTTTATGTGTGATTTTGCCTATAATTGCTAGCCTAATAATGTCTTTGCACCCAACTTAGTTAATTTAGACAGAATGAAGCATGATTAGTTTGGTGTTGTTGATAATTCAAATGTTCTGCCTTGATTATATGGTTTAGTCCATGTTCTCTGCCTAATTCTTAACTTCTAGTGATTAATTGATGTTATTAGCATGCCTTAACTTGTTTAAGACCTTTACTCTAAGTGTAGTATGCTCCTATGACTATGGTTGCCACTCTATGTGTTTTTTCCATGTCCAATTCTGCACCTCTAACAACCTATTATCCTTTAAAACTAACCTTATTTGATTAATAACCCCCTATGATACCTGATCTTGTTTGTGTTATACTATCTAAACCTGAGTTAGTATAATCTGATACATTAAGTCATAAACTGGTTGCATTACTTGGTTTTACTAGCCTAATGCCCTTGGCTGTTAACTTTGTAATCCTAAAATCTTTGTCTCTTAGCACATGTCACCCTACCCAGTGTGTTAATTTGCTTTTAGAGTTTATTATGTGATTATCCTTTAGTGTTTTCAAATGTTTGTTTTTCAAACTTATTATCTTTATCACTTGTTTCTAATTCTGGGGTTGGCTGAAAGCCAAAGCCCTTCCCCCTAAGTATCCTCTATCAACCTCCCTAGTGCGAGCACTGACCTGGGTTCTTGAAGCCCTTGGGAACTCTGACATACTAGGGTCCAGGTTCTTTGCCACTTTTCCTAATTGATCAACTTTGCCCCCTTTTCACCTACTGAATGAACCATCGGTTTGTGTAAATGGCTGTTGATCAGCTCTGGCTACTGGGTTTTGGCTTTTTGCGTAAATGAAGATTGTCTTCTGGGCTGTGGTAAAGCCTGTTGGATATGAAATTGAATGCCTGGCTGGGCTGGGTATGCTTTGGGCCTGCCTTAGGCCCACTATAGTTATTTTCTAACTCTTTAATTTATTTCATTCATCCGGCCTGTAATAATGTTGTAATAACAATTGGGGTATTAGTAAAAATTAGGAAAATATGTCTATTCTAATGTTTGCATGAAAAGGGTAGAAATCCCGCCTATAGGATCTGAGTGTTTGATTTGTTCAACATGCTTTGCTTCTATGTGTTTTGTTATATAACATGCCTATAGGACATAAATAATCTCACTTGTTCTCATGTTCCACTCTCATGTTATTATCTTCCTACTATACTGCAACACAATAATTATTCGTTCAAATTGCTTCATGTTAGATATCATGCCTATAGGAATTACGCTAAGTAATAAATACATGCTCTTTATAATATTCACATAGACGTCATGCCTATAGGACTGTAATCGAATTAGCTACTATTACTACCATTCCTATTAAATTGCTCGCCTAGAAAGCATGCCTATAGGAATGAAAGGATAAATAACTAGTTTCAATTGCCAATTCCTAGAAATCCTACCTATAGGATTCTACTGCTCGCCTAAAAGCGTGTTGACAAAAACAAATGCTGGCAATTGTGAACTACCAACTGTCTCACTGCTTTACTGCGCAAACAATTTAGAAAGCATGCCTATAGGATTTGTAACACTCACGATATGCAAAGTGACATTGCATGTACGTTTAAAATCTAGAATCACATAGAGATCGTGTCTATAGGATTCAATAACTTTAATTTGTCTAAAATCTGCAACTGTCAAATGCCTAATTTGTTTGCGTGCATTTGTTACCTAAGTGCAGAGGCTAACTTGATCCCTTATTTGTCTATACATGAAAGTCCAACATGTTTTGTATATTGCCTAGTTTTCTCACTTTGAGCAACCTAAGTTAAGTCTAGAACCATCCAAGATAGAGGTCCAAACGCCTCCTGGACCATAGGTATGGGACGGGTAGTGCACGCATAAGGTACAATTTAGAATCAACTAGTGCGCCTTAGGTAACAACTTAAAGATAGTAATCGGGTAGCAGAAGATGATAGTCGGTGCCCGCTGAATAATACGAGTAACACCCCATCTCGATAGAGTTACGAAGTATTATTTATGTTGCACATGGTGATCCTTTAGGCTAAAAAACTTAGGACCCCCCATCTTGTTTTTAAACCATTTATCTGTGTTTACTCAAGGACTTTATGATAATGATTTTTTTTCAAACTTCTTATTTCTCTCTATGACTATTTGACTAATTCATATAATTCAAGTTCGATCGGGACCCATAATTTTGGACCTCGAAGAGTGCCTAACACCTTCTCTTTGAGGTAATTTGAGCCCTTACCCAATCTTTGGTGACACAAACTGGTTAAACCAGAGTTATTTGTAAATAGGTGCCCTAACGCACCTCAAACCCGTTAGGTGGAGACTATCTCTTTTAACACCTTCCTTTAAAAGAGCTGCCACGTGTCGAAGTTCGATTTCACGAGAAAGAAGGGGCGCGGCAGTGTTTACATATGTTTTCACGTATCCCTTTACTTTGGGTGCGTTTTCTCTGAGTGGAGAGCTTGATTTCGTGATTGTGGAGTTTTGCCTTAGCTACTAAGTGTGTTTAGCATAGGTAAGTCCTTCAGTGTGGAGGGCGGTTGCCTACCTTCGACACATGCGCCTAGAAACTGGAGAGGAGCTAACCCTAACTCATATGATGAATCTCTATTCCCCCAAAATCTTTCGCAGGGGAATGATAACATTTGCAAATGTGGCCACCATTGTTGTCTAGCATGGACGATGACAACGATCGTGGGTGGATGGAATGGTTCGTTGCAGTTGCCACCAGTGACATTATTCCAACAACGACATCATCCTTTCCGGTTGCTTGGAACTGCTCTCGTAAGTTCTCTTTAGTACATATTTTCTTACTAAATATTCTCCCACGCTTGTATTGAACCTTCAACCTTAGTTTGTTACAGCAATTCGATGGATCCCACCGGTGATAGAAGGCTTGGACCGGTGGGTTCAAAAGATTTTGGACATCATAATGCCCAAAACCCGCTTGTGGAAAGAACTATCGGTTAAATACGGATGGAAGGCCAAAAATCATGGTAATTTTAATTTACCTCATTTCTACTTTTGTATATGAAGAGCTTTGTTGAATCCTTCTGACTTGTTCATGAAATTAGGTTTATCTAGGGCTCAGTTAATGTCCCCGAGGAGGATGTTTTGGCTGACCCTACTGATGCGGTGGGGCTGCTTCAGGAAGCACTTTCGGGCCTTCTTCGAGCGCAAACATTTCTTCACGGAGTCCCCGGACAGAGAAAAAGCAACCAAAAAGAAGACATTCCTCTGCGGCCGGGGAAAAGAATAAGAGGGCAAAGGTTGATGCCCCCGAGTCATATCCGGTGGCGATAGTGACTGGTCCTCCTTCCGGGACGGTCATAGACACTGTAATGATCGATGATGATGAAGAAGCAAGGGATGAGGGAGCTCTTTTATATATAAAGATATGATCCTCATCATCTTAAAAGGATGCTCGACCTGTTGAGACAATTGCAACAACTGAAGATGACGTCTCATCACTTTGGGGAGAATTTGATTTGGTGGATAATGCTAATTCCTGCTCTTGGACCCCAATTGCTGTAACCGATACTGCGAGGCTGAGTACCGGGTCCATGCCGTCTTTGGTTGGTGATACTCAAACAACCATCACTGCATTTGATGCAGCTGTTTCTCACTCTTCAACTCCATCAGCTTCATCTCCACCTTCACCATCACCAATAACTGCTATATCATTCCCATCTTCATCCACTCTTCCAACAAAGGTTGCTACATCATCTCCATCGGATGCTCCTGACCATGAAGAAGGTTCCCCTCCTCCATAGCCCCCATTTCATGGGAATTTGGGGAAAAATTTATGCCGCCACTTCTGAAGATCCACATAGGAGGAGGAGTGTTACCCTTTCGGTCTCCACCGGGTACAACTTGCTTTCGAGGCCGATGGAACTTGCTAACTATCTGAAGCCTTTGGCTTCAGAAAAAGATTGGGAGAAGATTCAGACAATATCTCGGGAGTGTTTGTTGAACAATGTTATGCATAACGCCGCAGTGGTACATTCCTTTCTTCTTCTGGTATTTCTTATACTTTTGAACAAATATACTTTACGTTTTACCTCTTCTTGTTTTGTAGGCCAACTTTCTTGAGAAGGAAGAACTTACTTCTAAACGAGATCACCTTTTGGCGGAATAGGACCAAACTGTACTCCGCCTTTCGGAACTGGAAACCAAAGCTACAGAGGCCGTTATTTTGGAGGCTCGTTTGCAGAAAAGCGAGAAAGAAGTTGTAACCCTTAGCCAAGAAATTGGGCCGCTGAGGGTTAGTTTTGACGAAGCCAATGCTAAATAGGTAGAAGTCCAAAACACCGTTCTTGCTGCAAATGATCGTGAGGTTGCCTCCGCTGAAAGAGTGATTAACTTAGAGGGAGCCTTAAACTCTAAAAGTGAAGAACTCGCTGTTGTGGTAGCGAAACATGCCCAGTTGGAAGAGAAGTACAGGAAAAGTATCGAGCATAATAGGCTCTATAGTTCAACTGTTCGTGAGCTAGATGTCAGTCTCAAATCTATTAGGTCCGCCCGGGAAAACCTTTTCGCTGAAGTTTCTCAACTTAAAGAAGAACTCAAGCGCCGAACGACTTTCCTCATTGTTGAAAACATTTATTACATGTATAGTATGAGGAGAAAAACCTTGGAAGAGGCCAAGACGAGTATCATTGACATTGATGCCAAAATTGCTAAGGCCAGAGAGCTTGAGTTTGCTGCAAATAATGGACTCCCTGCGCAGTCTGATGCTCCATGTTCTTCCGATTCCGGTTCTGAGTTTTCGGATACTGAAGAGGGATCGGAAGGTGATGATGCCGAAGACCAAGTTGGGGAAAACATTGAGCCATTGATAGAACCAATTCCCGGGAATGCGGATACTTCTGTTCCCCCTAATTCCGGAGACGCTGCAGCTTAGCTTTTTCTATTTTGTACATTTATCACTCTGACACGCCTTTGTAAATAAGAACATATTTTTTGCTCAAGTATCGTTTAAGTCTTGTTTTGAATATTCATGCAAGTCTTTAACTTTCGTATTTGCTTATGTATTCTGCGCATGTTGTTCTGTTCGCACTTTATTATGTGTAATCTCAGATGCTTTTTCTTCGAAGCATTTTGGTTCAGAGAATTATCCCTTTTACACGAGGGTTTAAATAAGTATTTTCGCAAGTTTGCTTTTTACATCTTTTTCGTATGCAGCTTCGGGTGTATTTTTCCCGATGGCATTATGGAATTCGAGCATTGATTCTTCCGGAACCAACCCTTTAACGTGAGGTTTTTTATAACTATTTGCGCAAGTTTGCTTTTTGTGTCTTTTTCGTATGCAGCTTCAGGTGTATTTTTTGAGATGGCATTATGGATTCTGGGCATTAATTCTTCCGAAACCAACCCTTTAACATGAGGGTTTTTATAAGAGAGGGCATTTTTATGTTTACGGTGCTCTTAAAGAGGACATCTCCTATTCGTTACTGCACAATCATTTGAAGTACTTGTTTAACTTTCAAATGGTAAAATTAATCATCGTTCAGACAAGAAACAAGATAAAAATAAAAGAATTTCATTTCATTTAATTCCTTATATTTTCAAACGTACATAAGCATTTTGTTATGCAGAAAAGAAATTTCCATGACTTGTGGCTATAAAGAAATTGATATGACTTGTGGCTATCTTGTACAACTTGTTTCTATGGGGATGGTTGTGCAGTCCCAGGTCCCGATGATGTATTCAGTTCCAGATTTTTGTTCCCCAGTTGACGTGGCATTCAGTGTTGCTTGGAATTCATTGTTTTCGTATCCTCATATCATCCCCCCTAGTGTTCAAATGCGAAGAATGTGAATTTGGAACATTGGAAGTTTTGTGTCTTCGAAGATCCCACCAATGAATGGCTAGGTAATACTTCACCCTGTAATATATCTTGTTTCCCATTAGGAACCCATACTATCGAGCGAAAGAATACCTAACAGTCCTCTAGTGGTTTCTGCTCAGGAACGATCGGGTAACCCCTGTTCGATAGCAAACTTAACTTCCCGATGGGTATTTGCTATCGAAGCAAAGATTATCTAATCGCCGCCGAGTGGAAGCTTGCTTGTTTGCCTTGTTATCGAAGGTCTTATCACTGATGTCTTCGTAGTATGCTTTATGTCGCTGCCTTGTTAAAAACCTTGCCAGAAAAATCCAATTAGTACAAAAACCGAACGAAGGGAAAATGAGTGCAGCACATACTTTCCGTTTGACTGTTGTTCGTTAGCAGTAATATCTTTTGAGGTGAGCCACGTTCTAGTTGTTGGGCAACTTGTCTCCATTTTTATTCTCCAATTCGTATGATCCTTTTCCGCTGATGGCTGAAACCCGATAAGGGCCTTCCCATGTTGGGCCTAACTTTCCCACGTTGAGTTCCGGGATATTTTGGGTTACCTTCCTCAAGACCAAGTCTCCTGCTTTGAAATATAAGAGGTTGACTCTTAGATTATAATATCTCTCCATTCTATTCTTTTGGGCCTCCATTCTGACATGCGCCAAGTCCCTACGTTCCTCGAGCACCTCCAAGTCGATTAGCATTTCTTTGTTGTTTGATTCTTCGTTCGCCTGGGAATACCTTAAGGTTGGTTCCCCCACTTTCACCAGTATCAAAGCTTCTGCACCGTATACAAGGGAAAAAGGGGTTTCTCCTGTGCTTGATTTGGCCGTTGTTCGGTAGGCCCATAGAACTCCAGGTAATTCTTCGGGCTAGCTGCCTTTTGCTGCTTCCAACCTTTTCTTGAGGTTTTGAATAATTACTTTGTTTGTTGATTCTGCTTGACCATTTGCGCTCGGGTGGTAAGGCGAAGAGGTAATTCTCTTTATCTTCAAATCTTTAAGGAATTTTGTAACTTTTGCCCCGATAAACTGCGGCCCATTATCGCATGTAATCTCTTTTGGTATTCCAAACCTGAAAATTATATTTTTCCACAGGAAGTCGACCACTTCTCATTCTCCGATCTTCTGATAAGGACATACTTCACCCATTTAGAAAAATAGTCAGTTAAAATTAAAAGAAATCTTACCTTTCCGGGAGCCGGTGGTAGTGGTCTGACGATGTCCATTCCCCATTTCATGAATGGCCACGGGGACAGAACCGAATGTAAAAGTTCTGCCGGTTAATGTACTAGTGGTGCTTAGCGTTGGCACTTATCATATTTTCGTACGATGTATTTGGCATCTTATTCCATACAGGGCCAGTAATATCCTGCCCGAACTAATTTCAGCACTAAAGAATCTGCACCTAAATGCTTGCCGCATATCCCTTCATAGACTTCTATCATGACATAGTTAGCTTATGATGCTCCTAAGCACCGGGTCTTGAAAGGATTTTATGTACAATTCCATGCTCGAGATAATCGATTATTTTGTTTCTCCAGTCCTAGACCAAACTAGTCAAATTTACCTTATAGTAACCATCTGTGTCCAAGGCTGAGTTCATCGGTTGTACTACCGTCCCAGATTCCTATCCTTGGATTTTTGTTGATGAGCCCAAAATTAACAATGCAGCTGCCTCCGCGTTATCTTCCCTCGGGATATGAGTTATTGACCACTCTCAGAATCGTGCCAATAGAGCATGAACCTTTACCACGTATTGTTGCATATGCTCCTCTTTGGTGTCAAAAATTTCGTAGACCTGATTTACCACTAACTGTAAATCACATTTGATTTCGATGACTTTGGAGTCAATCCCCTGAGCCAATTCGATCCCTGCAATCAAAGATTCATACTCTGCTTCATTGTTAGTTAGAGGAATCGTTCTGATGGCTTGCCTTAAGGTTTCCCCCAAGGTGTGATTAAAACTATTCTGAGCCCGGACCCTTTTACGTTTGAAGCTCCGTCCGTAAATAAGATCCAACCTCTCGATGTCGATTCTGACACCATTATTGCCTCCTTAGTTGTCAGAGGCAATAGTCCCGAATTGAAGTCAACCACGAAGTCAGCCAAGAAATGGTCATTTGGCCAATCTATATCGAATTGCAATCCTCGGTTTATACTCTATATCGAATTCACTCATTTCGACGGCCCATTTGGCCAATCAACTCGAGAGCTCGGGTTTATAGAGGATATTTCTTAAAGGGAAAGTAGTTATCACAGTTATCGGGTGGCATTGGAAGTAGCGCCTCAGCTCCTGAGCGGCAACTACGAGAGCTAAGGCCATCTTTTCCAGATGTGGTTAGCGAGTTTATGCACCCGTTATAATCTTGCTAACATAATAAATGGAAGATTGCGTGCCTTCGTCCTTACGGACTAAAACTGCACTCACCGCAACTTCTGAAACTGCGAGGGCGAGTAGTAATGTTTCACCTTCCTTTGGTTTTGAGAGCAATGGAGGGCTTGACAAATATTTCTCCAATTCCTTAAAATTTGCTGACACTCCGATGTCCAATCAAATGTTTTTTTCTTTTTGAGTAGTGCGAAGAAGAGATGACAGTTTTTTGATGAACGGGAAATGAACCTGCTCAAAGCTGCCAATCTCCCTGTGAGCTTTTGGACTTCTTTTATGTTAGACAATTGATCCAGGATGTCCTCTATGGCCTTGATTTTGTCGGGATTTACCTCAATTCCCTTTTGTGATACTAGGAATCCTATGAATTTACCCAAACTGACCCCGAACGCACACTTCTCGGGGTTAAGTTTCACATTATGCTCCCTTAGGATGTCGAATGTTTCTTGCAAATGCTTCAAGTGGTCACCTGCATTCAAAGACTTAACGAGCATATCGTCTATGTATACTTCCATAATATTTCCTATTTGTTTTTTCAAACATCTTATTCACGAGCCGTTGATAAGTGGCTCCAGCGTTTTTTAGCCAGAAAGGCATCACATTGTAACAATATATACCAAAATTAGCTATAAAAGAAGTCTTTTCCTGATCTTATAGGTTCATATTGATTTGATTGTACCCAGAATAAGCATCGAGGAAACTTATTAACTCATTCCCAGTCGTAGCATCAATCATCTGATCGATATTTGGCAATGAGAGTGAGTCTTTCGGACACGCCTTATTAAGATCCTTATAATCTACGTACATGTGAAATTTATTATTTTTCTTAGGTACTACTGCTACATTGGCTAACCAATCCAGATATCTTACCTCTCGGATTGAACCAATCTTAAGTAAACGAGTTACCTCTTATTTGATGAATTTATTCCTTGCTTCAGCAATAGGGCGCATCTTTTGCCTTAGCGGAGGTATGTTGGGATCCAAGCTTAACTTGTGTACGGCTATCTTTATTGGGATGCCTGTCATATCTTCATGCGACCATGCAAAACAATCGGCGTTAGTTTTAAGGAATTCAATAAAAGCAGACCTGTGCTCCGGGTGCAGTCCTGTTCCCAAATAGAATTTCCTTTCTAGGAAATCTTCGAACAACGCAACCTGCTCCAGTTCTTCTGCCGTGGACTTTATCGCCTCCGTCTCTTCCGGTACTTGAACATACTTTGGTACTTGATATTGTTCCAACCCTTCTGTCCCCGGGTTATCTTCCTCTGGCTTGGGGGCAGGTGCCGGTTCCAGTAATTGCTATGACGCACGTTCTTTTCCTTTGCTACTGGAAACCGAAATTGCATTCATTTCCCTTGCTGCCGATTGATCACCCCTCATCTGATTGATCCCCTCGGGTGTCAGAAATTTTAACAATTGGTGATATGTTGAAGGCACAACTTTCATCTCGTGCAGCCATCGCCTTCCCAATATGATGTTATACCCCATATCTCCATCTACCACTTCCAAGAGTGTTGTGTTCATTACTCGCTCAGCGTTCGTGAGCAGCAAAAGTTTCTCCCCGGGTTTTCACGCTTGCGAGGTTGAAACCGGCGAGGAGTTTCATTGTTGGGATAATGCTTTTGGTGAGTTTAGCTTGCTCCAGTACTCTCCATTGTATGATATTAGCTGAACTTCCTGGATACACTATAACACGTTTAATTTTAAATCTAACACATTTAAATAAATTACCAGTGCGTCATTGTGAGGCAGTAATAATCCATCTGCATCTTCGTCCGTGAACGTGATATCGTCGTACCGGAGCCTCTTACTATAGGTTATCGACACTTTTGTCTTCTTCACTACTGAAAAGGTGACCCCGCTAATTTTATTCCCTTCGAAGATCATGTTGATTGTTTCGCGTGGAGGTTCTTCTCATGCTTTCAAAGTTTCTGTATCGCCCATGTTCCGACCATAGTTGTTTTTAGCTCGATCGCACAGGAATTATCTGAGGTGACCATTGTTTAACAATGTTGCCACTTCTTCTCGGAGGTGTCGGTAGTCCCCAGTCCGGTGGCCGTTAGTGCCATGGTATTCACACCATAAATTGGGATCCCTCTGGCTGGGATCATATTTCATAGGTCTTGGGAATCGTGCCTCTTTGATATTCCTCATGACTGACACCAACTCTACGACACTGACATTGAAGTTATATTCTGATAGCTTTGGGTAAGAAGAATATTGCGACCCCGAGATTTCTCTATCCTGCAATGATCTGTTGTTCCGGCCACGATCGGTCCTTCTACCAATGATGAACCTGTCTGTTGCCTGAAAGTTCCTTCCACGACCTTCTGTCCGCTCGTAGGGCAAAAATCGGCATCTCGAAGTCCGTCTATCTGTGTCAATATCATCTTTCATTTTTTCTCTGTTCTTCTCCCGTCCTTTGGTAGACGATGGGAAGCCAACCTAATCATCTTCGATCCTAATTTTTGACTCGTACTGGTTGTGGACATCCACCCAAGTCTTCGCTTGGAAACTCGAGCAGATTTTCCTTCAACTTCTGGGAAGCATCCAAACTTCTCAAATTTAAACCTTTGGTGAATGCTTCAGTTGCCCATTCATCCGGGATTGCCGGTAGTAACATCCTTTCAGTCTGGAACAGGGTGACGTACTTTTGTAATAACTCGGACTCTCTCTGTGAGATCCTGAATATGTCGGCCTTTCAATCCTGCACCTTTCTGGCTCTGGCATGAGTCTTGATGAAAGAATCCACGAGCATCTCAAAGGAATCGATGGAATGCTCGGGGCGATAGTGAATACCACGTTAAAGCTCCCTTCGTGAGAGTCTCACCAAATATCTTTAGCAACACAGACTTAATTTTGTGAGGAGCCAAATCATTGCCTTTCACTGCTCTTGTATAAGTGGTAATGTGCTCCTGCGGATCTGAAGTTCAGTCATACTTCGGCACTTCGGACATTTTGAATCGCTTCGAGATCAATTCTGGGGCCGCACTCGACTTGTACGGTAACTGAATATACTTCTTCGAGTTCAGGCCCTTCAATATTAGTGGTGCGCCTGGGATTTGATCCATGCAGGCATTTACTTCCTTCATGAACTGCAAAGTTCCTCCTTGACTAGATCATTATCATTATTGAGGCCGGATCTGCTCCCCCAGGCCCCATCGAAGCCAACTTTGCCCCTGGAAGTGTTGTTATCGACTTTCCGCATCGTTTGGTTTGCGGGAACCTTGGGAGGAATTGGATCTCGCCTGTTCGCATTATTTGAAGCACCTGATAGCGCATGTTTTAGTTCCGTCATAACCTAATTATGCCGCATGAGATGACCTAGAATGATTACTTGTTGCTCTTGCAGGACCCTCACTGCACTCGCTACATGCTCTTCATCAGCATTATTAGGAGTCTTCTCCCAAACCTGTTAAGGGTATCGCCCGTCATACGTCGGTGAGGTGTCGTTCTACTTATTGCGAGTGTCACTGATTGTATCCTCGAAATGAGGCTGCTCCCCTTGAATTTCAGGGTTGCGTGTGCCGTTAATAGTGTTGTCTACCATTTCTTTTGTGATTTTTGCTAAGACAAAAATAATCAAACTTGTTAGTAAAAAGGGCAAGGAGCAATTTAATTGCACGACTGTCTAGGCCTCATGGTGGGCGCCAAACTGTATACCCGAAAAACGGTACAGTTGAATTTATTCGTGGTTTCTAGACAAGTGAATTAATTTGTTCCAAAAAGTAATGAAACAACTGATGAAATATAAAATACTTAGCCTTAGAATGTAGATGAAACATCAGAGCTAATGAGTACGGGAATAAGGTTTTCGGGCACAGCCGTGATAAGATCAAAAGCGAGAGAATAAAATTGTATTAAAATTTTGTATAGAATGTAGTGTAAGTTAGCCAGAAAATCTGTGTCCCTTACAATGATAATTGAGCTCTCTATTTATAGCTATGTCTGGGAAGGAATTCTTAGGATCATGCCCTTCTTTATTGTCAATTATGAGGGCCATTGATGAAGATGTAACGTTAGACATAAATGCCAAATTCCTTGTAACGGGCCATCATCCTTAATGCTGCAGAGTATTCCGTATTAAATATTACCGGGTATAAAATATTTAATACTCCTTTTATGATCGTTATTTCTTCCGTTGACAAGCGAAATAACTACATTCGGTGGCCATCTCCATCTTGTGTTCCACATGTCCTTCCTTTAAGCGGCCACGTGTCATGTCGTATTTTTCCCTATATACTTATAAAGTATCGGTCTACTACTCTCACCGCATCAAAATTTTAAATTAATTGTTCAAATTTCTTGGAACAACTCTTTATTCTTTCTTTTTTTCCCTAGAACGAAGGCTTTTATTAGAACATGAAATTAACAAAGTACAGTAGTTGGAACTGAATGTAGAGATTCAGTCCCTATTACATCAAAATCTAAGTGCGGTACAAGAAAGTTGGTTGGGTTATCAAAAACTACTACATCCGGGGAAGTAGAGCCATAAGATGTTTTCCCAAAATGTGCAAGAGCATCTGCCACTCCATTGCCTATTGGGTTTAAGCTTGTTAAAGCTTAAAATAGAGTGAGTGGGAAATGGAGGAAAAAATAAAATATTTGAATTTTCCACTTTGACAAAGGGACATTGTCCCATATTGAAGGAAAAGCGTTTTGATGGGTATATATATAATTGCTCTTCTTCAAGCTCTTAAAGAGTTGAGAAGAAGGCAAGCCTCGCGCTGCCTTCGTCGTCGTCGTCGTTCGTTCGGCTCGGATTCGGTCAAATGATTTATTGATTAATTTTTTGGACCAAATTTATTTTTTAATATTAATATTAACGTAATATTATTTTAATCCAGATTAGCCATTTTTGTAACAGTAAATTAATTTTCCTCCGCGTTTGAGTTTTTCATTTTATTTTGCGTAAATAGCCATTTATGTAATGGCTGTTTTACGCAAACAATCACATCCTGAAGAGTTGCACCTCTTCGTTTGAACCCAACCTATTGGCTATAAATACCTGGCCATTCCCTCAGATTTTCCTTATGAAACTTTGAATTCTTCTTCTTTCTTCTACATTGTTTTGCTATATAGTATTTGTATTGTATATACTGTTCTGGAGACTAAAACCTATGTGGTTTTCTACACCTAGTTTGGATATTAAAGCCTTCATGGTTTTCTACTCCATTTTTTATCCTAACGTATATTCTGTCTTGTTTTATTATATGTTATTTGGAGATTAAAATCCTAGTAATTTTCTACTCCGTTGGATATTAAAATCTACTTGATTTTCTACTCCAGTTTATTTGGTTTGAAGATATAGAAACTTCATTGTATATTAAATATTTGTTTGTGTCATTCTTTTACAGAAATGACGACTGAGAACGGAAACCAGCTTGTTCTTATGGTGACTGCCAATGCATCGACAAGCCGAACAACACCGGCATTGGCAACGGCACAACAGAAAAACCTGAAAAACATTTCGGGATTGATTTCAAGCGGCAGCAGCCGAAGATCTTCTTATACTTGACGACTTTAAGTCTACAGAAGTTCATTAAGGAAGATGTTCCTATTCTGCCTGACGAAACGCTAGAAAATGAACGCTTCCTTGTGACTGAGGCGTGAAAGCATTCTGATTTTTTGTGCAAGAATTATATCTTAGCAGACTCGAAGATGATCTGTATAACGTCTATAGTAATGTGGAGACGTCAAAAGAACTATTAATTGCGCTTGAAAAGAAATACAAAACTGAGGATACCGGATTGAAGCAAAGTATTGCCGCAACATTTTTGGACTACAAAATGGTAGATAGCAAGTCTGTTATTACCCAAGTCCAGGAATTGCAAGTGATTATTCACGATCTCCTTGCTGAAGGTATAAATCAAATTAATACTTTTGTGGAAAGTATTAATTATAATATTATTACTAATATAATTTTCATTAAAGGTTTTGTCATTAATGAAGTATTCCAAGTTGCAGCGATGATTGAGAAGTTGTCTCCTTTGTGGAAGGACTTCAAAAATTACTTGAAACACAAACGTAAGGATATGTCGCTCGAAGATCTCATTGTTCGGTTGAGGATCGAAGAGGACAACAAAGTTGCTGAAAAGAAAGGTCGTGGAAACTCAACAATAACGGGAGATAACATTGTTGAGGATGATCCACAAAATAATAAAAAAGAGAAAAAGCCTTCTGGACCAAAAAGTAATCCAAGCAAGAAGCGGCTCAAAGAAAATTACTACAACTGCGGGAAAGTTGGACACAAATATACAGATTATCGTGCTCCAAAGAAAGACAAGAAGAAGGGTCAAGCAAACATAGTTGAAAAACACGAGGATATTGATGACTTGTGTGCTATGCTTTCTGAATGCAACCTGGTGGATTGATTCTGGAGCCACTCACCATATTTGTACTGTTAGAGATGCGTTTACTACATATACTCTTGTTGGACCCGAAGAGATGCTTTCTATGGGAAATTCTACAACGGCCAAGATTGAAGGATGTGGAAAGATATTTCTGAAAATAACTTCTGGCAAGGTGGTGACTCTTAACAACATCCTTCATGTTCCTGAAATTAGGAAAAACTTAGTCTCTACTGCACTTCTCGTCAAGAACGGGTATAAGTGCAATTTGTATCTAATAAGGTTGTAATAAGCAAGAAGAAAATGTTTGTCCGAAAAGGTTACCTCACTTAGGGACTTTTCAAACTGAATGTAATGGTCATTGAGAATAATAAAATTTCAGCTCACTTACTTGTGTCAAATAATTTATGACATATACGTTTGGGACATGTCAATTATAAAACCTTGCAAAAAATGATTAATTTGGAAGTATTGCCTATTTGAATGCGACCAATCAAAATATCAAATATGTGTGGAATCTAAGTATGTTAAACATCCTTTTAGGTCTGTTGAAAGGAATTCAAATCCTTTAAACTTAATTCACACAGATATTTGCGACATGAAATCAATATCATCTCGTGGTGAAAAGAAGTAATTCTTAAATTTTATTGATGATTGTACTCGCTATTGCTGTGTTTACTTACTTAGTAGTAAAGATGAAGCAATACATGCGTTCAAAAAATACAAAAATGAAGTTGAAACGCAACTTAACAAGAAAATCAAAATAATAAGAAGTGACAGGGGTGGTGAATATAAATCTCCTTTTGAGGAAATGTGTTTAGAACATGGAATTATTCATCAAACAACGGCCACTTACACACCCCAATCTAATGGTATTGCGGAAAGAAAGAATCGATCATTAAGGAAGATGATGAACTCTTTGTTGATAAGTTCTGGTTTTCTACATAACTTGTGGGGGGAAGCCATTCTTACGGCTAACCAGATACTAAATCGAGTACCCCATAGCAAAACTCAATCCATTCCATATGAAAAATGAAAAGGAAGGAAGCCCAACTTGAATTATTTTAAAGTATGGGGGTGTTTGGCAAAAGTGAAAGTTCCTAAACCCAAAAGGATAAATATAGGACCGAAAACCATTGATTGTGTTTTCATAGGATATGCAACCAATAGTAAATCATATAGATTTCTGGTTCATATATCAGAAAATCCCGATATTCATAATAATACGATTATTGAATTAGATAATGCTGAATTTTTCGAAAATATATATCCGTATAAAAAGGAATGTGAGTCAATTGGTGAAGAATCTAAACGTCCTCGGGAAGAAACTAAAAAAAGTACGTTTAATCAGGAGGATCCAAGACGTAGTAACTGTTAAAGAACGTCTACTTCATTTGGACAAGATTTTGTGACTTTCTTATTGGAAAATGAACCTCGGATATTTAAAGAAGCTATGACTTCTTCGGAATCATTATATTGGATAGAGGCAATCAATAGTGAAATAGAATCCATATTGAACAACCATACATGTGAGTTGGCTGATCTTCCTCCTAGAAATAAACCGTTGGGTTCTAAATGGATTTTTAAGAGGAAAATAAAAGATGATGGCACTATTTATAAATATAAGGCAAGACTTGTGGTCAAAGGGTACTCTACAACAAGAAGGTATTGACTATTTTGATACATACTCTACAGTTACAAGAATTACGTACATACGAACATTAGTAGCATTACTGGGGTATATGGTCGTGAAATTCATCAAATGGACGTTAAGACGTCCTTCTTAAATGGAGATTTGAAGGAAGAAATCTACATGGAACAACCTGAGGGGTTTGTAGTTCCAGGTATAGAAAAAAAGATATGTAGACTTGTTAAGTCGCTTTACGGACTAAAATAATCACCCAAACAATGGCATGCAAAAATTGACCAAACAATGTTGTCAAATGGTTTTAAGATAAATGAATATGATAAATGTGTGTACATTAAAAATATTCCAAATCACATAGTCATTGTTTGCTTGTATGTGAATGATATGTTTATAATGTGTAATGACATTGCCAACATAAATGCGACTAAGTGTATGCTAACTAGCAAGTTGGATATGAAAGACTTGGGAGTTGCCGATTTAATTCTGGGTATTAAGATCCATAAGACTCCTCAAGATCTGGCATTGTCGCAATCTCATTACATTAAAACAATACTTAAAAAATTCAAGCACTTAGATTTTAAAGTTGCAAAGACTCCAATTGATGTGAACCTTACACTAGCAAAGAACAAAGGCCAAAGCATATCACAATTGGATTATGCTCGTGTGTTGGGATGTTTAATGTATATCATGAATTGTACTCGACCAGATATAGCTTGTGCTATAAGTAAATTGAGTCGATACACGAGTAATCCAGGTCAATCTCACTGGATGGTAATGAAACGAGTTTTGGGATATTTAAAACATACCCAAGACTTTACTTTGCACTACAATAAATTTCATGCGGTGATTGAGGGATACTGTGATGCAAATTGGATCACCGGTTCAACTGATTCTAAATCCATAAGTGGATATATATTCACTATTGGTGGAGGAGCAGTATCTTGGAAGTCGTCCAAAAAACGTGCATTGCCCGCTCTACAATGGAGGCTGAGTTCATAGCCTAGAATAAGCCGGTGAATAAGCTGAATGGCTCCGAAATTTCTTGGAAGATATTCCATTTTGGCCCAAACCGTCAGCACCAATATGCATACATTGCGATAGTCAAGCGGCAATTGGAAGGGCTGGGAGCGTTATTGTCACGACCCAATTTCCCCTCCGTATGACGTCGTGACGGTACCTAGTCTCTAAGACTAGGTAAGCCTAACATTTTTTGGAATAATGAAATGAAAATATAAATTTAATAACTGGGTACCATACCTCTTGGCATGTACAATAACCAACTATTCAAAAATACACAGCAAATTCTCAAAATCCGGAACATCGTGAATCACAAACTACAGAAGGAAAATCTAGTGTCTCTATACACCAGAGTCTAACAAAAGGAAAATACATAAGATAATGGACATGAGGAAGAGTAAAAGGGGACTCCGAGGTCTGCGAATGCGACAGATATACCTTGAAGTCTCCAAAGCTGTCCCGGCTCACGAATAGTGTGGCTAATAAGGAGCACCTGAATCTGCACACAAATAATATGTGCAGAAGAGTAGCGTGAGTACACCATAATCGATACCTAGTAAATTCCAAGCCTAACCTCGATCGAATAGTGACGAGGTCAGGTCAGGGCCCTATTGGTATATATATATATATAATAAAACAAGGTAGAATGAAATACCGTAGCAAAATAAAGACTGAAATTTAACAGGAATGAAATCATAGAAGACAACAGTTCATTACACAGAGATAACAAAAGGGGATCACCCGAGATACCGTCTCGTAGTCCCAAAAGTAAACGTGTAGGGGAATCTCCCGGAATACCGTTCCGTAGTCTCAAAGTAAATATGCAGTACATGGAGATATCCCGAAATACCGTTTTGTAGTCCCAAAGTAAATATGCAAGATTGGGGGATCTCCCAGAATACCGTTCCGTAGTCCCAAAGTAAATATGCAAGACAGGGGGATCTCCCGGAATACCGTTCCGTAGTCCCAAAAGTAAATATGCAGCTCAAACAATAGAATTAACAGCTACAACACAAAATCCTACAATTTAGACAAAGTACAAGTCAAGAAAAAATAGAAAATTCACTAAACATGTTGCACGGAGTTCAGATAAGCAATTAAGGCAAGTAGACATGCTATTCTAAGCTAACAGGATACTACACATGCTGATGTAACTCAAATAAGAAGGAAACAGGTTATTACTTAGCAGAAATCGGGTTTTTACAACAATTAACCAGTGTACGTACTCGTCAACTCACGTACAAGGTGCTCACATATCAAAACAGTACCAAATCCTAAGGGGATTTTCTCCACACAAGGTTAGGCAAGCCACTTACCTCGAACCGGGCTCAATCAATCGGTCACAATGCCTTTCCCACGAATATCCGGCTCCGAATGACCCAAATCTAGCCAAAAGCAATTACATATCATAAATACAACCATAATAGACTCATCTAATTAATGAAATCAATACTTTCACAAATATTCTAAAATTCGCCCTAAAAAGTCGACCCGGGCCCACATCTCGGAATCGGGTAAAAGTCACAAAATACGAACATCCATTTACTCACGAGTTGACTCGTGCCAAAATTATCCAAACCCGATGTCTAAATCCTAATCAAAACTCAGAAATTCGGTTAGGGAACTCTTCCCCCATTTTCTCAACTTTTCAATCCAAATCCGAAATTAAATGGAGGAAACAACTATAGATTAATGAAATACAACCAAAAACGAGTTAGGAATCGCTACCCCAAAACTCTCTCTGAAAATCTCTCAAAGAATCGCCAATTTCCGAGCTCCCAAGTCCAAAAATGGAGAAATGAATCAAACTCTCGATTTAGCCCCTTTTCTACTAGTTAAAAAGCACCTGCGATCCATTAACCGCTTCTGCGGCTAAATCTCTACACCTGCGAAATTTCATTAAATTTCCCGGCTCCGCACCTACACACATATATCTGCATCTGCGCTCAATCGTCCGCTTCTGTGGAACTTGGCTTCCTCCCCAAATCCGCTCCTGCGATCTCTCTTCCGCAGATGCGGCTCCGCTTCTGCGGCTTACTCGTCTCACCTGCGACCTTTTTCTCGCTTCTGCACAACCGCACCTGCAGACTTCCCACCACAGGTGCAAAAACACCAGAACGAGCAACTTCAAAATATGCACAAGTCAAATATTCCATCCGTTAAGCACCTAAAACTCACTTGAGGCCCTAGGGACCTCGACCAAATATATCAACCAATCCTAAAACACCATACGAACTTAATTGAGCCCTCAAATGACCCCAAACAATGCTAAAATCACGAATCATCCTCCGATTCAAACTTACAGAACTTAAAATTTTTCAAATTCGACAATCGATGTCGAAACCTATCAAACCACGTCTAATTGACCCTAAATTTTGCTCATAAGTTATATTTAACATTACGGACCTACTCCAACTTCCGAAATCAGAATCCGACCCCGATATCAGAAATTTCACTACCGGTCAAAATCTCCAAAAATTTGACTTTTATCATTTCAAGCCTAAATGAGCTACAGACCTCCAAAACGAAATCCAGACTAGCTCCTAAGTCCAAAATCACCCAACGGAGCTAACGGAACCGACGAAGCTCCATTCCGGAGTCGTCTTCACACAGTTCTAACTACGGTTAAAATTCTAAGACTTAAGCTTCCATTTTAGGGACTAAGCATCCCAAAACACTCTGAAACCAAAACAAAACCTCCCGGCAAGTCACTTAAGCAGAAAACGATACGGGGAAAATAGTAAATAGGGGATTAGAGATATTACTCTCAAAACGACCATCCGGGTCATTACAGTTATGTATAACAGTAAATCTCGTCATATATGACGAAGACATACAACCGTTAAGCAGCTACTCTCTAGGGGGGATTATCACAGCTGACTACGTAAAGTCAACCAATAGTGTGTCAGATCCTCTTACAAAAGGCCTAACTAGAGAGGTAGTTGAAAGGTCATCGAGGGGAATGTGACTATGGCCTAGGACAAGTCATTGTGGTGGTAAAGCTACCTAGAAGACATAAGATCTCAAGATCTAGGTTCAAGGAGATCAAACAAAGTCATTAATGACGGCTCAACATTGTTAACTAAAATTTTGGTCCATTCTTGTGATGAGACAATATTCAATACCAAGGATATTAAGGCTTTTTAATGGTCTCTAAATTTTATATGAGGTATATCAAATAGTGTTTCTACGGGATGACACATTAAAGAATCACCTGTGTAGGTGTGAAGTGTTAGCCGCTTCAAGGAGAATTTTGCAAAGCCAGTTCTCTACGCACTTATGAAACCAGGCAGTGTTCATGGCTGAAACGAACACAACAGTGAGAGACAAAGATGTGTGTGACTTATGGTTGTCTAGGTATACACCACAGTTCGACGGTTCAAAGATATAAAATCTACCGATCGATCGAGTATATCCGACATAAGTTCACTATGAAAAGTTCAAAGGAAAACCTGCTTATCCAGATGCGACTAGTCCTTTCTTGCGAATCACACAGTTTTTCATGCATATTTCCGAGATTTAGCCACTCCCCATTCATGTAGGGGATTATTGGGTTTAGGCTTGTTAAAGCTTAAAATAGAGTGAATTGGAAATAAAGGGAAAAATAAAATATTTGAATTTCTTCCTTTGACAAAGGGACATTGTCCCATATTGGAGGAGAAAAAGTATTTTGATGGGTATATATAATTGCTCTTCTTTTAACTCTTAAAGAGTTGAGAAGAAGGCAAGCCTCGCGCCGTCATCATCATCACTCGCTCGGCTCGGCTTCGGATTTGGATTTGGTCAAATGATCTGATTGATTTATTAATTTTTTGGACCAAATTTATTTGTTAATATTAAGATTAATGTAATATTATTTTAATCCAGATTAGCCGTTTTTGTAATGGTAAATTAATTTTCCTCCGCGTTTGATTTTTCCGTTTTATTGCGTAAATAGCCATTTACATAATGGCCATTTTACGCGAACGTTCATATCCTGAAGAGTTGCACCTCTTTGTTTAAACCCAACCTATTGGCTATAAATACCAGGCCATTCTCTCAGATTTTCCTTACGGAATTCTGAATTCTCCTTCTTTCTTCTGCATTGTTTCAACTAAAAGAAAGCAACAATAATTGTGATTTGTTACCGATCATTGTATTCACCGAAACACTGGAATTTGAAGTACCGCTACACCAGTGTGTAATCCGTTCAATCCTGGGAGGAAATAATCCACAACCTCGGGTACTAGGAGGAGATTAAGTTTCTTAAAGAAACATTGTGAATCCAGTGGACTCGAATTAAATTTTGTTTCTTCTACATTTCTGTTCTTACGATATTTTCTTTTTAGAATTACTTTGCAAATACAATATAATGACATTTCCTTCCCGGAAGGTAAGGTAGAGTTGTTTTACTCCAAGTTTATGTAGCGTCAACCTGCAGGCAGTAAACAAATGTGAGAATTTTAAGTTCCCTATGGGTAATAGGTTTATTAGTACCTGTGAATCAGTTTCCACCATTAATGGACGTATATTTTGTGTTGTTGCTAGCGTTAAACCATGGTAAAACGTTTGTATCTCTGCTTGTAGTACATTCGTAAATGAGAGGTGCATTGTGAAGCCACCTAGCCATGTGTCAGTCGAATTGTGGAAGACACCACCAACGCCTACTTTGTGTGTTATTGGATAAAAGTAGCCATCAATATTAAGTTTGATATATCCTGTTTGTGGTTTCTTCCAGAATACTGGGATTAGGGTACGTTGGGGAACTATTCTGGTAGGGTTTGTAAGAAAATATATTTGAGTAGCCTGTGCAATGATGTTGTTGGTATTGACTGTGTTAAAAGATTGTTCAAAGTATTTCTATTTCTTGAATCTGCAATGGGAGTATGTTGTTGTGCTCCAGTATCGCATTTTCCTGTTGTTGGAGTAGTGGCAAGTCTAGAGTTGGTTTTGGAAGTGGTAGTTGGATAATTAGTATTAGTGGAGTCACCGGCGCTGGGTAAGTGTGGTATTAAGGTTGGTGTGCCATTGTGCTAACTACATAGGGAAGTAGGGTGAGTGGTATCACACCCCAAACACGAGAAGCGCGACCGGAGCTCAACCGGTCAAGCAAGCTTGTTAGATACTTTCTATCTAAACTCACTTATGAATAAAGAGAATACATATACTCGTTAATTAGACAATAAAGAGATCATGTATACAATACCAATTTATTACCATTGGTTACTTCATTTTAAAGTCCTCAAAATATTACATTACACATCCATAGTTTAGAAGTGGAACATGTGATACATTTACAACAGCATTAGTTTGACCTTCCCAATACCAACGTAAAACCCTCACCATGTCTACGGAGCCTATAACATATACAAAAGAGTACTAGGATAATACCGGCAACAAGGCCCCGGTTATACCTCAAAACACAATACATAAGAAAACAAAAGGTACATGACCCCGATATGAAGTGGGGCTCACTAAGTAGCTGAGAGAAGGATGTACCGCTATCACTGATCGATGCCGCCTGCTATGGAACCACCTGCATCCATTAAAAGATGCAGCCCCCAGGCAAAATGGACGTGAATACATGTGGAATAGTACTCGTATGAAAGGCAGACAGAACAACATATGAAAATATGGTAACTCAAATAAGAGGCATTTAAAATACATCAAGAGACTACGAAACATCCCACAGAATCAAATATCAAGTCTTATTATACTTGCATCATTCAAAACTTATTTTAGGATCAACTAAGCCATATGAACTATACGTGAAATATATAATATAATGCAATTGATACAACATGTACAAACAAAGCCAATGAGAGTGGCACCTATTATCTGCATAAATAATGCGTCTCACTAGACCGTCCATATCCCTCTCTTATTTTACGCCTATACATTTCATAGACCGTCCTTAGTGTTCACATATCATATTATATACCTATGTGTTTCATAGACCGTCCATAGTGCTTATTCATATCGTACACCTATACATTTTATACACAATACACCTATGCATTTCATAGACCGTACGTAGGATTCCATATACAATGCACATATGCGTTTCATAGACCGTTCATAGGATTTTATACACAATACACCTATGCGCTTCATAGACCGTCCATAGGGTTCATAACACTATATACCTATGCATTTCATAGACCATCCATAGAGTTCCATATCACAATATACCTATGTGTTTCATATATCGTCCATAGGGTTCATAACACAATATACCTATGCGTTTCATAGACCGTCCATAGGGTTCATAACACAATATACCTATGCGTTTCATAGAACGTCCATAAGGTTCACAACACAATATACCTATGCGTTTCATAGACCGTCCATAGGGTTAATAACACAATATACCTATGCGTTTCANTACATTTACAACAGCATTAGTTTGACCTTCCCAATACCAACGTAAAACCCTCACCATGTCTACGGAGCCTATAACATATACAAAAGAGTACTAGGATAATACCGGCAACAAGGCCCCGGTTATACCTCAAAACACAATACATAAGAAAACAAAAGGTACATGACCCCGATATGAAGTGGGGCTCACTAAGTAGCTGAGAGAAGGATGTACCGCTATCACTGATCGATGCCGCCTGCTATGGAACCACCTGCATCCATTAAAAGATGCAGCCCCCAGGCAAAATGGACGTGAATACATGTGGAATAGTACTCGTATGAAAGGCAGACAGAACAACATATGAAAATATGGTAACTCAAATAAGAGGCATTTAAAATACATCAAGAGACTACGAAACATCCCACAGAATCAAATATCAAGTCTTATTATACTTGCATCATTCAAAACTTATTTTAGGATCAACTAAGCCATATGAACTATACGTGAAATATATAATATAATGCAATTGATACAACATGTACAAACAAAGCCAATGAGAGTGGCACCTATTATCTGCATAAATAATGCGTCTCACTAGACCGTCCATATCCCTCTCTTATTTTACGCCTATACATTTCATAGACCGTCCTTAGTGTTCACATATCATATTATATACCTATGTGTTTCATAGACCGTCCATAGTGCTTATTCATATCGTACACCTATACATTTTATACACAATACACCTATGCATTTCATAGACCGTACGTAGGATTCCATATACAATGCACATATGCGTTTCATAGACCGTTCATAGGATTTTATACACAATACACCTATGCGCTTCATAGACCGTCCATAGGGTTCATAACACTATATACCTATGCATTTCATAGACCATCCATAGAGTTCCATATCACAATATACCTATGTGTTTCATATATCGTCCATAGGGTTCATAACACAATATACCTATGCGTTTCATAGACCGTCCATAGGGTTCATAACACAATATACCTATGCGTTTCATAGAACGTCCATAAGGTTCACAACACAATATACCTATGCGTTTCATAGACCGTCCATAGGGTTAATAACACAATATACCTATGCGTTTCATAGACCGTCCATAGGATTCATAACACGTCACTATGCATATAATCATATATAAACTCAAGCGACATGACTAAAGCTACTTTTAAGATAGTAAGTTCCCGGATCATTGGAACACTTCATGTTCATGCTCATCATGGAGAGACATAGCTTATTACATTAACACATGCGTATCCAATCATCAAGTAGATTTCAATGGTACATGGACCCAATTTCTTTTCTTATGGATCATCATCATTAAGCATATGACGTCTCTTTTACACCTCATCATATACCTCTTTGTCATCTTGGGTCACTTGCTAAGTTCGTGATTCTCGTTTTGGCAACGACCACAATTCATGTTCATACTACCACTTACTTGTACTAGTCACGGTTGATCATAGGACATTAATGACATTATTATATAAAGGACTTTCAGCTCATTTCATAGTCTTTTACGCATCTTTTCATTTTATTGGCACTAGTGGCCACAAATATAATATCATTCTTGGCACGTCGGTCGTATTTCATATTTCATGTTCACCCCTTTCACTTTCACATATCATCATGGATTATCAACAACAAAGCATCTCTAAATCATGACTTTTAGTTCACATATGAGCAAATAAGAAATCTTAGGCACATGGAGCTTTTTTTTCCAACAATTTGGCATGATAGCTAGCGATTGAGACATAATTGAATTCATAACATTTTGACACATGGTCACATTTAAATACAATCTCGAAGGATAACATAATAGGATAAGAGCATTCTGAACACATTTTGAACATATATCTTTCGACACAGAGTTTTATTCGGAAAGTCAAGTTTATAAAGAGCAACTCGGAATATGAGATATAAGAGCTTGATCCAATTATAATTACAATTTATTAGGACATCATGGATTCGATTCTACAAGAGGAGTTTAGCCAACATACCTTGCTTGAGCTTTCCTTAAGTTACTACAACATTCCAGAATGTTAGCCACTTCGATATATTTAGAGATATAGTAACATTGAACACAAATTAGAAAGGAGTTCATAGTTCCAGCTCACTTGAGCATTTTATCAAACACTAGGTGTGCAATAAGGTTTCAAGGTCCTCCTATGGTAGATTCTTTCATCCCACCACCCAAAGTTTACCCAAAAGAGCTCAATAATATTCCTACTACCCTTGATGGTACATGCATATAGGATAAACAACTCCCACACCCAATAATCATACTCCCCATTACCCATCGTTTACCTAAAATCGAAATTGAAGACTAGGGTTAGAACCTTACCTCTTAGATGAAGATCTTGTGATTGGCTTCCTTAATTCTTGAAGATTGGGGCAAGGATAGATGATTAGAATGTTAGGTTTCCTCCTTCTCTATCTAAAATACTCTCACCTCTCTCTAAAATCATCAGATGATTGCCTCAAAATAAGCCCCAAAGGCTATTTATCAAAATGAGGCCGGGTTGAAAAAATCAGAAAATGGACCCTTCGATATCAACTCTGCGATCGTAGAATGGACCGCATAACAGGTAACTGACGCCTAAAACTGGGCTGCACTAGTTAGGTCTGCAACCGTTCTGCAGTCCGCAGACCACTTATGCGACTGCAGAATGGGCCGCAGAGTTGCCCAACAAAATTTTCTCGTGCTAACTTTGCGACAGGAGTGCGGACCGCGAAACGGTTCTGTAGTCGCGAAACAGACCGCAAAATTTCCTTCTTTTGCCAAAACTTTTCATCCACTCCTCAGTGTATTCTTTAACCCAAAAAGTTCGAGTCGCGGCGAGCTTGCTTGCCGCGAAGAATCTTTACAATCCTCAAATACGTAAACCTACCTCGGCACCACAAAACCTTAAATTCCTTTGCAAATTTTTTTCAGGGCCTTATATTCTCCCCCACTTAGGATCATTCGTCCTCGAATAAGGTGTAGAGTCTGCCTAGAACCCTTAATATAATTCGTTTCTCCTTTCACACATCATGAGCCCCCAATTTGACTAACTCCCAATTTGTTTCCAAGAAATTTTGGCAGAGTCTCCCATGTAATTGGACATATTCACCTGCTAGAGAATCCCAGAAATTGATCCTATCAACAAATAGATAACACCACATTATACCACATACATGAAAACAATACTAACTGTGACATCCTAGGCATTATAGTGTCAATTGGAGCATTTGCATACACTGTACAAGTTTGGACGTCACTAATGGAATGTTAACTCCTAACATTCTTTTAAAATAACAATTTTGTGATGATCTTGACTTTCTTCATAAATCAGTGAACGAGTTTTGGCCCCCTATCAACTGTGCCACACCAACTTTGGACCATCCATGGGCAACTTTCATCTCCCGCCACACGACACACCACACAGTGGAATAACAACCCAATACACGATAATCACAAACTTCATTTGCCCTATACCCCTCAAAATACATTCTTGTAGCCACTCCTTGACCCAATCATGATTCGACATACTAGAGTATATCATTGTGGGAACCTCACAACTTTTCTTGATCTTCCTGAATCTCTACTTTTAAGAGACAATACGAAACATGATCTTCAAATTTCTAGCATCGACCTTTAGCCTCATGCAACATTCGTGAAATATTCTGAATACGTCTGTCCACACTTAGATATTGAAATATGACAAGCAACTCGCGTTTTCTTATATGTGAAAGCTTATGCACATACACCTATAGAGTGACTAAGGGCATACACCTTCACCCACATATTTCTCTTATATGAACAACCCCTTAGACATCCTTCTTAATCACTTAAGTTGCATTATAAGCTTGGCTTAACACCTCTAATCCTTCCCCCTACCAAAACCTATTGCCATCGCACATCATCATTACCATATGAGTTAAACATACCGTGATTGAAGGTCCGAACATATAAGGAAGTACCATCCATGGTCAAGCATACATGCCACGAAACTCTATGGTCACACACATAACAAAAAAAGGGAAAAAAAAGGGTTGAGGGATTTACTTACTGTCCCTTGGTTATTGGGGCAGTGCCTTAGCTGATGACCCTTGACTCTGCACACAAACCATTCATCAGTGTCACGTTAGCACACCCCCAAATGACACCTCCTACACTTGGGACATGTAGGCCTCTGCTGCAGCTGATAGTTCCCGCTTGATTGGTCCTGCTGATTAGATCCCTTGTTGCCTTGGTCTGGCATACTATGGCTCCACCGCTGCTGATCAGGCCCTGATGGTAGTGATCTAGCTGAAGACTGAACATCTGACTGCGTGGGTCCGGATGACACTCTCCTATCTAATGCCTTTCCACCATCACCCCTATTGTAGGAGCCACTAAAATTGCTCGCGGATCTGGTCTTTTTGTTTTTATCTTGCTCTGTCTTTATTTTTAACTTTTGATCCTCCGTAGCTTGAGCGAACGCCACCATTTTTTCATAATTCATATCAGAATTCAAGGCAGCTGTAGCGACCTCATTAATAACCAAGGGGCTAAGGCCTTGCATAAAACGGCACACTTTAGCCTCCATAGTGGGCAACATGTAAATAGCATACTTGGACAGGTGCGCGAACCTCATATGATACTCCTACACACTCAAGTTACCTTGTCTCAGACTTTCAAACTCAGCGGCACGGGCCGCCTTAGTCTCGACAGGAAAGAAATGGTCAATAAAAGCATCGGTAAACTCACTCCACCTCGCCAAAGGACTTCCCTCCTCTCATAGCTCAAACCAAGAATATGCCACCTCTTTTAGGAGGTAGGAGGCTAACTCCACTGCCTCCGTCTCAGTAGCATGCATAACTCGTAAAGTCTTGTGCATCTCATCAATGAAGTCTTGGGGGTCCTCCTCGGGGTTAGTGCCCGTGAACACCGGAGGATCTAACTAAAGAAACCTGTTCACTTTGGAACTAGTGGAATCCCCTTGCAGACTAGAAGAAGTAGGTGCAACATTCGATCTCTGGGCTTGGGAAGCCACTATTTTAGCCAATATTTGTATGGATCCCCTAAGATCCCCATCAGAAACACCAGAATCTGAAGCTGGGGGTGAAACTGGAATAGCAGTTGGAGGGACCGTTGCACCCTCAGCAGGTGTAGGGACAAGTGTGGTCTGATCAGTTGTAGTAGAATCAGGCAGTGTAGTAATTGGTGGAATATCCTCACCCCTCGGGTACTCACTCGCATCATCAAATATAGAATCAACTGCCACTCTTGGGGTGATATTGACTCTTTGGCCAGTCCTCAAATACGTAAGCCTACCTCAGCACCACAAAACCTTAAATTCCTTTGCGATTTGTTTTAGGCCTTTCAAGTGGTGGAAGATATTGTGGTATGGTGGGATAGTTATAGTAGTTGATGTGAATGTTGTTGATGAAATGGCGTGGGTATTGATGGTGGTGGTGGTGCTTTTGGTAGTCGTGACGATACATGACTGTCTATGGTATGAGAGTAGTTAGATGGTGTAGTGATGGTTGTAAGTAATCCAATATAAGACTGTGGGGAAGTATTTGAAGGGGTAGACGATAGTATTGGGAATGTAGACGGGCATTTAGAAGGCAATGTTTCATGATGGGATTCTTTGCTTCTAAAAATTGGTGATGGAGCTACAGTCGATAGTATAGGTATTGTGATGCTGCCGTCATTCTTCATATGTGCTGAGTCAATGATGAAGTGAATGTGTAGAGATAGTAGATGATTCTTCAATTTGGTGGCAATGTGTAGGAGAGTAATGATGTGGTGGAGGCATCGTGGATGGTTCTTGTGTATGAGGTAGCACTGGGTAGGTAGGTGTTCTAGGTTTCGTTCATCAGAAATGCAATAGTGTTAAGGGTTTGAGGTTTTCGAGTGGTCTATAATGGTAGGGTTAGTAGAGTATGTAGTTGTAAAATTATTATAAGTTTGTTATGTAGGGTGGGTGGTGGGATATAATTTCTTGTTAAGAGATTTGCGGATTAAGGGGTAGAGAGGGGGTGATTTCTTTAAGTTGGAAGAGGAAGTATTATGGGATGTAAATTGTGTAGGGGTTTTATTTATATTAGGGATGCCTAAATATGTAGGAAGAGTAGTAGTAGATGTTTGGGCGGTGTAAGTAACATGTTTTGCGGTTGTAGAGGTGGGGTCATAGGGAAGGGATTCTGACATGTCATTGAGTGTATTGCTACTTGAAAAATCAAATCTATTAATTAGGGTAATATTGTCAGTGTTATGAGTAGTGAAATGAGTCTCACTTGGCTTTGTTCTTTGTTCTTCAACGTGGGAGTTTGGGTTGTTTATGGTAGTCGGTTTACTAATTCCAGTAGTGGTTTTCCTGGGTGGTTTGAGTAAGTGACTATTTTTCAAATACTCAAAATTTTATTGTTAGGGTTATTAGAAGTTGTCTCTAATGGGTTAGTAATATTGGGTAGCGATGTCTGTGACTGTGGGGGTTAATGAACACTGTGTGGCATTGTGTCCCAAGCAGCCACATTTAATACAAAGATTAATAGAGTCTTCATAGTGTATTTATTGCAAGTGGTTTCCTAGTAACATTTCAGCCGGGAGGGGTGTATCTAGTGGGGCTAGGATACAAAGGCGGGTGTATCTACCCGAGTTGTTTGTACTGTGCAGGTATCTATTTTAAGTAGAGTACCTATTAATTTGGCTATTTTGCTAATTATTTGAAGATCATAGTATTTAGTGGGTAATTCTTGTAACTTAATCCAAATAATACAGAAAGTTGTAAGGGCAGTGTCAGGGTTAAACTTTGGCTCCCAAATGCGGACTGTGAGGTATTGAGAACCAATAAACCAAGGGCCTTGGTGGAGTACTTTGTTGTAAGTTTCAACGCACGAAAACTTAATAAAGTAATAATCACAACCCAAATCAATAAGTTGAAGTGATTCGGTGGTTTGCCATAGTAGTTGGAGTTTATTTTTAGAAAATGACAGGTAACTCTTTTACCTAGTAATTAATTAATGATTGGTACCGGGGGCGGTATAGGCATGTTTTATCAGCTGATGAGATGGGTATGAAATGGGGGTGCTGTGAGGGATTGGATAGTTCATCGTCTAGACATAATATTTGGAGGAAGGATGTTTCAAAATTAGTGGGGATTGTGGGCGGCAGTGGGGATAGAATGTCTCGAAAACTTACCTTGTCATGATGAGGTTCTTCACCTTAGGTAGGAGAATCTTTAGGCTTGTGTTTGCTACGATGTAGTTGATCAATTTCTTGATCAGTTAGTTCAGTGTACGTTGCTGGGCTCATCATTGGTTGAAGGGGCGGTGAAGATGTGTGTTGTTATTAATGAGCTTTTTGCTTTCTCTCACTACTATTTTTAGAGAGACTCTTTATTCTTGCATAACAAAGACTCCGACTACTTTCCTCTTTAGAATATGTAATGACGTCTTTTTTCGGACGATGTTTTTACTTGCATTTACAGGTTTAGCTCGATAGCGATTGTCGTCTTAAATAATTGCAACGTTATAATACTTTTTATCTTATTTTACTTAACAAAATTATACAAATTATACTATTTCCATAATCAAAGAATTGTTATCAATATCAATTCAAAATTGGCCAAATTGACTATTGTTCCTCTAAGTTTTTACTTCAGAACGAGTAATTCAATTTTTGTGTAGTAAGGAGAATTAAGGGGCCGTTTGGCCATACAAAATTTTTTATTTTTTAAAAAAATAAATTCACTTTTTTTAGAAATCAGCGTTTGGCCATGAAATTTTCAATTTTCACTTGAAGATGAATTTCGAAATTTTTTGAAAATTTGAAAAACTCCACAAGACTATTTTTCAAAATTTTCACTTCAAATCACTCACAAAATTCAAAAAAGCCCAAAATTGTATTCATATCCAAACACAACTCTAACTTTCAAATACTATTTTTACTTGAAATTATTTTTCACTTTTTTCTGGAATTTTACAATTCTTATGTCCAAACGCCCACTAAAAATCTTGTATATTACACTTTGTAAATGTTCAAAAAATTCTTTAAAACATACGACTAGGGGTGCTTATCGGGTAGATTGGGCGGATTATTACGCTTAACGGTTCGGCTTATCGGTTATCGGATTGTAAATATAGTAATCTGCTAGCCATCCAAGAAGACAACAGGAGAATTGGTATCAGATTAATGATTATCGGGCGGTTTATCGGCTAAATCAAATAGAAAATTTTTGAACCCTAATTCTTTTGGTTGCATAGCTAAGAATATTTTTCTGTAAGTTATCAGATTTAATTACTACTGCTATGTTAAAAAGCACTAAAAGGAAGTGTCTTTTATCCCTTACTCTTCGGGACAACGGTACAATCAAGGAATGTGTATACCAACAACAGAAAAAGAAAGAAGAGATGCACGCAACTTCTTAACATACTTCATTTTACGTACACGCTTTTCAATATATTATAAACATAACATGTTTTGACCGCAAAAGAAAAGGGAAACAATAGTTGGGAATTCAAGAAAGAGTATCTTCAAGTTTCCAAAGAGTACCTTAGGGTTTCAAAAATTATTTTATATAAATACGGGTAAAAATATAAATATAAATTTTTTTAATGGATTAACGATTTATCCGATAAAGAAATTGAATAATCCGATATTAATAAAAAGGGGATGAAGCGAAATGAAAACGAGTAAAAGAAGACGCAAGTGGGCCACACTTTGACCAGCAGCCAAAATTGGAATTGGAAATTGATTCAAAGGTGAAACTGGGATCAGGGATTGAATCTGAATCGTGGATTTATTTATTTATTGCAATTGGATTGGTCCAGCAGAATATAACAGCCAGCCAGTCGCCAACCCACAGTTTGGTATAGGAATCTGATAAGAGCCACAAATGGGTTATATATGCAATTAATAACAGACAAGTATTATTGGCCATAGCTTCTGCCCATTCCTCTTCCTTCTTTTCATAACTCAAATCGTTCTTGGTTTCTTCTTGGATTCGGTTTAATAATCCTTTTCTGGTTTCCATATGGTATTCCGTACTTATATTGAGACTCTACTAGCTTAGGATTCGCATCGAAAAATTCTTACTCGAGGTTAAAACATTTTGTCACAAAAATAACTATATATTCAAGGCTCAAACCTGAGACCTTTTAGTAAAAATTACGAATAATAGGTAAAATAGTAGTAATAATTAAACATTAGAAATGCACCTTTTATTATTTCCTAATCACGTATTTTCAAAAGTTATACAACAAAAATAACAAATTGCGAGTATTNAATTGTATTCTGTACTTATATTGAGGCTCTACTAGCTTAGGATTCGCATCGAAAAGTCCTTACTCGAGGTTAAAACATTTTGTCACAAAAATAATTATATATTCAAGGTTCAAATCTGAGACCGTTTTAACAAAAATTACGAATAATAAGTAAAATAATAGTAATAATTAAACATTTAGAAATGCACCATTTATTATTTCCTAATCACGTATTTTCAAAAGTTATACAACAAAAATAACAAATTGCGAGTATTCTATTGTATGTTACTGTAGCACATTAGTAGGCGTTCCTAACTTGTTGTAACTAGTAGGCATTTAGCATGCATGTAGATGTAGGGATCAAATTTTGATTAAATAAAAATAGCGTAAACATATTTATTGTCCACTGACTAGAACTTACTAATTTATTTGTTGCTCTTGATCTCAAATTTTGCTAATATTTGAGAAGCGATATCCAGAAGATAAAATCATATTTCTATAAAGTAGCGCAAACAAATTTGTTCCTCTAATATTATTAAAAAGAATATTATAAATATCCATAAAATTGATAAGATGGGGTATTATCTTTGTCTCTCCAAATATAGAGTTGCAAAAACTTTTCTAAAATTTGCATTTCAGAGTTTCTTCGACATTATTTCCTCGCTATGCCTATATGTATTTATAATCACTCCTAATTCAAATATTTTGTATGCAAACTCATTTATCCACATGCCTAATTTTTAATTGTAGTTTTTAATACTAGAATATTATGGGGATCCATGCTTGTAATCGTGCTGAAGCATGACCCATACCAATATATTCAACAATCGTCACTATTCATGCCAATACATATTAAATTAGTTGTCACAACACCGTATAATTTATGGGTTCGGGTGAACCAGTCACTTTTGCTTAAATATTATATTTGTACTTGAAAATTTATATATAAATATTTAATTGTGAATCCAATAACTAAAACGAATTATAAATTTTATAACAAATTCAGGACCAATAAACTTTAAATTTTGGATTTTGCTCTGTCACAACATAATACGATGAACCAAGGGTTATCCATACAATACTTTTTGACAGGAATATGAACCACATTAGTTAACTTTATTATCAACAACAAAAAACGGCATGCTGTTAAAAAAATAAAGAAACATTTGTTGGTTCAATGGGGATATAATATTCCACTTGTGGGCAGCTATATAATAGATTCCTATTAGTCAGTGAGAAATAGGACATCACCAGCAAAGTACCATAGCATTTAATTCTTTCAACCAACCTCCTATTTCCTAAACCTTTCTGAAATCTTATTGTTTTCGTTCAAACAACATTAATGGCTTCCATCAACATTTCTCTCTCTTCAACATGTTTATCTCGTTCCGAGTAAGTTTTTCTTTGCTTATTTTCCAAGAATTGTGTTTTTGCAATTGAGCTGTATTTCTAATTTGATTTTGGGGTTTTGTAGTCCTTCTACCGGATTCATTCTTTTTTTTGGGGCATGTTTAATTTGGATCAGTTTGAGGACTTTGTTCTTATTATGTGAATACACTGTGGATTCAGCATCTTTTGTTTGTGCAAGTTATGGTGTTGTTTTTGTTCAACTTTAGAGAGTCATCTGCATCACTTAGTTATATAATTTTAATGCTTTTAAAGTCTCCTTATATTTGCCTTTGTCATGGAATTTTTTATGCCTTTTTGTTTAGTAAGGATTGAGGCTTAATAGTAGCACCTGAAGCAAGATTTAAAACTTTCCTGCAAAAAAAGGGGTTTATTAAGTTTTTATATGCTTTTATGTTTTTGGGCTTATATGGGGAGAAGGAGTAACAGAACTCTTGAAGGTGTCAAGAGTCCGCAGTCGCTTTTGCATAGATGATTGTTAGATTTTTAGGAGATTTAGTATGCACCAGTGTCAGAAAACTTATGTACAGACGATAACAATTGGTGTATATTGATGATGTCTTTTGTTTAGAAAAAAGGTTTAGTTTTGTTGCTACTTCTGATCTTACTTTAAGCAAATAGATTTTGGATAGCACAGAGAAGATGCTAAGCAGGAAAATGGATATGTAAAATTTATTCAGGTGTAGCATATTTAGCAATGCAAAAGCTTGCTAAGATCAGTTATTGGCATCAGTTTAGTTTATAATGTTCAAATCTTTCATGTGGTTCAGCATTCAACATTCACCCGTTTAAATATCGATTTTTCATCTACCCGATTTGCTCACTTTTTTTGTAGAGCATTAAAGAACTTCAAGTTGTTCAATGGACACTCTGGAGATGTATATTCTGTTAATGGGGTCTCTTCAGAGTCATTCATACGGCTTAATGCTAGAGCACACTTTACCATCAAGAATGATTTTAAGATTAAATCTACATTCTTATCGAGTGAAGGAGACGCCCTTTCTCAATCCAGGGGTGACAGTTCTCTGTTCAGTAGTCTATTTACTGGAACTGAGACTCAACCTGATGCTGTAGCCTTTGGAACACTAGCAGCAGATGTTGTTCCCACAACAAATGGCTTTCCTTTAGATAATGATGAATTCGATTTGGATCGGCCGACACAAGGTTTCTCATCTGTTCCTGAGGCCATCGAAGACATTCGCCAAGGAAAAGTAGGTTCTTAAACTTATCAAAAAGAAAGAAAAAAAGAAAAAAAGATGGTTCTTAAAATTCATCAAAAGCTTGTCTCTCATGTTGTGTAAACTAAGTCAATCCATTTTGCAGATGGTGCTAGTTGTAGATGATGAAGACAGAGAAAATGAAGGGGATTTAGTAATGGCTGCATCCAAAGCTACACCAGAAGCTATGGCTTTCTTTGTGAGGCATGGAACAGGGATAGTTTGTGTGAGCATGTTAGAGGAAGACTTGGAGAGGTTACAGCTTCCTCTGATGGTAAACGATAAAAAGAATGAGGAGAAACTTTGTACAGCATTTACAGTCTCAGTGGTATGTATTAACTTAATCACTCACCTTTGCATGTCTCTTTGTTGGAGGAGGAAAATTTACTTGCTTATTGGCAGACTAGTTCTCATTTCATAATCTGGATTAACATTTCCAAACCTCCCTGATACATTCAAAAGTATCTAAGTTGTTTGATTTCTAAAGCATACGACCCAAAGAAAGAAAGAAAGAAAGATGTTATGAATTTTCTGCTATGAATTTGTTACAAGAGTAAAAAAAATGCTTATTAGTATTATTTTGTGGGCACTCTGTAGATAGAAAGAATACTACCTTAGCGCAACACCATAATTGCTGGGATACATAAGATATGTAATTAGCACCTCATTAGCAAGTATTCGTGGTGACCTCAAGCTGACTTCGACACTTCGTGTATTCAGAAAATGAAAAAGTAAATATGTGCAAAGAAACTTATCAAGTGTGTTCCCTATTTTAACATATCAAATGAATCACAGTGGATTTGTTCTGTTTTGAGAGATGAGGAGAACAGAAATTCTAAAATTTACGTTTAACTTGTGTATGCAAGCATGCCTTCTTTGCTTACCACTTTCCTAAATGCATTAACTTTAACTCCCAGTCAATGCCGGAATACTGTGTTTCCCCGGGGGATATTTTAAGGATATGGTCTTGCAATTCTTGCAGCTGTGTGGAGTACAACTATCTTTGTCTTCTCTGTTTTACTTCTACATTTGTTAATGGTAAACATGTAAACCAACATACTTAAGGCTCGTTTATTACAAACATTTACTGCTAGCGTTTAATTTCTTACTGGGATTCTGAGTCAAAAGACTTTTTGAGAATTATTCCTCGTGTGTGCTTCCTCTTGCAGCTGGTTGTCCTTTTAGCATCCTAGTCTAGTAGTATCCTCTTAAATTGATACTTATGGAGTATTGATGGTAAAACAATCACACAGGATGCAAAAAATGGAACAACTACAGGGGTGTCTGCTCAAGATAGAGCAACGACAGTACTGGCACTTGCATCCGGAGATTCGAAGCCTGAGGATTTCAACCGACCAGGTCATATTTTTCCTTTGAAATACAGGCCAGGTGGGGTTCTAAAACGAGCTGGACATACTGAAGCTTCTGTGGATCTAGCCATGTTAGCTGGCTTAGACCCCGTTGGAGTAATATGCGAAATTGTGGATGAAGATGGTTCCATGGCCAGATTGCCTAAGCTTCGTCAATTTGCAAAAGAACATAACTTGAAGATCATATCAGTTGCTGATTTAATCAGGTAGTTAGCAGATCTCCTTCTGATTTCATTAGGAATCGTTGTTTCTGAATAATTCCTTGGTGCTTTATTGTTTTGTCCTTCTGTAACGTGATGACTAGATACTTCTGATGGTTCTGAAGTGAGAAGCTTCTTTTTATTTTTACTCTGGATCTATTTTCTTTTTAGCTTCATCTTTCTTTCATCCTAACTGCATAAGAAATTATGCAAAAGTTCATGCCCCTTATCCCTTGAGAGAAACCAAGAGCTGTGTTAAAGTTCTATTTTGATAGCCAGGAGCACCAAGCTGTAATAGCTTCCTAATTATGAATCCACATTATGTTTCTAACTAAACAACTTCTAAGAATGTTCTTTTTCCCTGCTTTTACATCAGTCAGTTCCCCTTTAAGTCAATAGTTCTCTATGTTGAATAAGAAGTCTACTTTTGATTTTTTCCCCTTTTGGTCTGCATTTAGCTGCACTAATATCTTAAAATTTGTTAGATGTGACTTTAGTTGTCCTTGCTTTGTCCAGCAAACCAGTTTGCTTGAAAGCAAGCATTCTTTTAGCCCCTCTTCCACTTGTTTCTACTACATTAAATTTTTGGTATATCATCTGACAAGAACTTCCTTTTATACAGATATAGGAGGAAAAGAGATCAGTTGGTAGAGCATGCTTCTGCTGCAAGATTACCTACTATGTGGGGCCCATTCACTGCCCATTGCTTCAAGTCAATAATAGATGGAATTGAGCACATTGCTATGGTTAAGGTGAGCACCTTTGAGGATATTCTCTCATCTATCTTCAGCAGTAATCACAAAACTAGGTATATCTAGTAGAAACATGAGGTTCCATCTTTTTTCTTAATTGTGAATGGGAAGAGCACGTGTGCTATTGTATCTTACACCATCTTACAGTTTGGCATCCTTGTAGCTAATTTATATTAATGCAAACTATGGTAATATCTGATTGGCAAAGTTCGTTTCGTGTTTGGGACTGATTTTGGACGAGTTTGTGGAATGAACAGGGAGATATTGGAGACGGCCAAGATATTCTTGTCCGGGTACACTCAGAGTGCCTCACAGGAGATATATTCGGTTCAGCCAGATGTGACTGTGGGAACCAGCTGGCGCTTGCAATGCAACAAATTGAGGCTGCTGGCAGGGGGGTTTTGGTTTACCTCCGTGGTCATGAGGGTAGAGGAATTGGTTTGGGTCACAAACTTCGTGCTTATAATTTACAAGATGCTGGACGTGATACTGTCGAAGCAAATGAAGAGCTTGGTTTGCCCGTTGATTCAAGAGAGTATGGGATTGGTGCGCAGGTACTTACTTTCTATAAAAAAAAATCTGGTGTACATATGAGCTCTTTCTGCATCATGCTGTAAATTGTATGTAAATCTACGTATCATATAGCACAGCTAAACTTGTATCCTTCTGCAGATGTTGAGGGATCTTGGTGTTCGAACTATGAAGTTGATGACAAACAATCCTGCAAAATATAGAGGGCTTAAGGGTTATGGTTTGGCAATTTCTGGTAGGGTCCCACTTCTGTGTCCCATTACAAAAGAAAACAAGAAATATCTGGAAACAAAACGTGCTAAAATGGGCCATGTGTATGGGTTGGACCTTATTCGCCCTGCAACCAGCACCAGCACCAGCACCAGCACCAGCACAACAAATGGTAAACCAAGCGTGGAGAATATTTCTACTATATAGAATTCATAACATATTAATGTTTCTAGGCTTGGGAACTGATAAGATGTTCTTGTTGGTGAACAACTTGCTGGAGACATAGCAATCACCTGGATGCAAACTCGGGATACCATAACAAATAATTCAGATCTTAGTCATAGTTTTATTGCTGCTTGTAATGGAATAATGATTTCTTGGTGAAGATTATGTCTATGGACATTCTTCTTGTCCTTAAATGTATATTAGCATTGATAAGAAAGTAACGCGATTGACTTTGTCCTTGGTCCCATCTCAAGGGTTAGCGAAAAGGAGGAAAAAGACATTGAAAGAGAGTGTATTTCTTGCATTGCTGAATGTATTTGGAATCTTGCTATAGGCTGTAACGCTTGGTAGCAACTTGATGTTAATGAGTCATTGTTGGCAATTTAAACATGATGGATGTTGGTTTGATTCCTTTTACTGATAATAAGTAGTTAGCTGAACCTTAAAGTTGCCCAAAGATGATGCAGCAGCATATTGGTATTTTGAAAATTAAAAGGTGTTCGTAAATAGGCTTAAGTGGAGAATTTTTTCACTTTCAAGGTGTGTTTGGTATGACGGAAATGTTCCCATTTTTCACTGTTTGGTTCCACAAAATAGTTTGGAAAAAATGACTTCCCTAGAAAAAGTTAGGAAAACATATTCCAAAAACTCTACCTACTCTCACATCTAACCCCAATCCCCCTTCCCCTCTCCAAAAAGTTTTTTTTTTTTTTTAGATTTAAGTTTTGATTTTTTTATTTTTCAGTTTATAGGTTCGAAATTTTACGAGTTTCAAAGTTATAAGCTCGGAGGTTTATGTGTTTGGAAGTTTGCGGGTTTAAAAATTATAGAGTTTACGTGTTCGAAAGTTTAGCGGTTCTGAAGTTTATGGAATTTGTGGGTGCGGAAGGTTGTTGGTTCGAAAGTTTATGGTTTCATGTTTATTGTATCTAAATTATTTATGAATACTCTTGAGAAGTTTTTTTCCTTAATTTGCGTAGCAAACACCGGAAAATAAATAAGATTACTACTTATTTTTCAGGAAAAATATTTTTCATTATACCAAACACACTCAGTTTAAAGAGAACCTTTTCTTTTTGTTGCCAAGAATTGATCATCCATATATGTGCCAGAGGGGCATATGACTAGGGTTGCCCGGTGCACTAAGTTCCCGTGATGCGCGGGGTCCGGGGAAGGGTCGGCCCATAAGGGTTTATTGTACGCAGCCTTACCCTGCATTTATGCAAGAGACTGTTTCCACGGATTGAACTCATGACCTCCTGGTCACATGGCAGCAACTTTACCAGTTACGCCAAGGCTCCACTTTAGAGGGGCATATGACTAGCTAGAAGAAAAGACAAAATAAGGGAAAGGGAAAATGGCCAAATATATCCCTCTACTTTCATATATTGTCTATATTTAGCCTCCGTTATACTATCGGACCAAATTTACCCCTACCGTTATACTATCAGGCCAAATTTACCCCTACAATTAGCAAACTTTTAAAAATATCCCTTGATTTGTTAAGTAATCCAAAATCTCCCAAATTCCTTTTATTTAAATCACTTGTTGTTCTTTTTGGTCCATTATTTTTGAAATAATTGGCATTTACCTGCTTTCTGAATTAGAGAAAATAAAATAAGAGAAAATAATATTAAATAATACAACCGAATAAACAAAGTATAGTAAATTGAAAAATCTAAATTAGGTAACTTTTTTAAATTCTAAAAGTATTTACAACATCCAAATTTTAATGAATTCGTTGCACCAAATGTATGGAGGCTTTGCAAGTATTAGTGATTGAAGTCGAAGTTCCTCAAAAATTTTACATTGTCTAATTCAACTTTATTTTAGTTAAATGCCTACATATTTTGCACTCTTAAGTTAGTCAATCGAACTATATACTAACCAGACAATGGCAAAATATATTTGAATATACATGTACAAACATGATAATCAGTTGCGTGTAATACACAATAAATAGACCCACTAAATTCTACGGTGTGTATATGATTGAAAAATAAATAAAATTTTAAACCAATTTTATTTATTACAAAAAGAGAAATGGGTGCATTGAGAATAAAAGGAATTATGAATAATTTGTATAGTCTATTAACTTTAGCATTCACATCAATATTAATTTTTGAAATTAAAATAGTGGACCAAGAAGAACAACAAGTGATTTAAATAAAAGGAATTACTTAACAGATCAAGGGTTATTTTTAAAAGTTTGCTGAATATAGGGGTAAATTTGGCCCGATAGTATAACGGTAAGGATAAATTTGATCCGATAATATAACAAGGATTAAATGCAGATAGAGGGGTATATTTGGCCATTTTCCCTAAGTAAAAAGAAATGAGACAAAAAGGGGACTTTCTTTAAAAGTTGGTCATTGGTTAGAATTGGATGCCACAAATTGGAAGTGGTCTAATCCTTTCACATCAAGAAACCTTACGCGGGGAAAAGTACATATTTATGTCATCAAACCATAAATTAACGTGAGAGTATATATCGTTTAACGGTTAAATGATAACGTTTAATTAATCATGGTTAAAATTTCATTGCACAGAATACGAGTATGTTTCCCCCCCCCCCCCCTCTTTTGTTACCTTTTGTGATAACGCTGATACCTTTCCATGCGTTTGGTGGAAGTCATGTCCGGGCAACCACCAACATAGTCTCCATCTCTATTTACACTTTGCAAATATAAAAGTCAAGAGAGTGAGCCGAGAGTCTATCAGAAACAACTTCTCTATCCCAAGGTAGGGGTAAGGTCTGTGTACACACTATTCTCCCTAGACATCATTAGTGGGATTATACTGTATTGTTGTTGTTGTAAATATAAAAGTCAAGCTTACTTATCAAAGTGAAGTCACATATTTTATATGCGCTATGAGTTTTGCGTAAGTTGCTCTTAAGTAATTATTGTTGTTTATTGAACTCCAAAATTATGGAATTGATTAAAATGTGACGTCTAACTACCAATGCAAGGTGCCTAACTAATAGCAAGGCATTTGGCTACTAGGGCTTGGCTCTATAAAATATGTAATACGGTGAATTTCGAAAATCTCACATCATGAAGTAAATAGGAGGAGATAAGTTTTTCAGATACGTGAAAGCGGGACATAAGTGAATTTTATGGAAAAAGTAAAGGTTGCCTTAAACTTGGAGTTGTGCTAGTGAATTTAAAAAATCCTTACAAAAAATATGTTTTCTTTTGTTATCAATTTAATGGTGACATACCGTTAAATGAGTAAACTTCTTTGCATTCTGGTAAAATATGTTACACATTTTAGCATGCCTGCAAGATATTTCAAACCATTCAATTCGGATGCAATTCTCAGAGCATGAACAACAGAAATGAAGTGGCAAGAAAAACACTTGAGCTAAATCTAAATCATCTTAATATCTAAACATCAAACTCAAAAAGAGAAAGATAAGCCAATTACTAAAGCTAAATCTCAGTCCCTAAAAAGGCTTAGCAGGTTCTGGATCAATGTAAGCAATTTCTGTATAGGATCCCAAACAGCAGAATAATAATTCTGATGAAAGAGAACACTTAAAATTTGGAACACCAGTTACAGACCATAAACCATTGTCAACTGGACAAATGTAGTTTCAATTTATCCAATTTTAGGAATCAAATGCTACTTTTGAAGTGGAGGACAATATGTCAAAATGTCAGGGTCTCTCTTGAATTCAGTCATATCATTCTCATTCAAACCTAACCATGCTTCTATTCCATCACCATCTTTTGTGTCAAACAGACTAATTAATTCCATAGATCGATCCACGGAGCTCACCCAGAATGGCTTTCCCCAGCCAAAGTCGGTTTCATACCAGGGGAATCTGCACCAACTAGTCACAGCAAAAATGTCACGATCCAAAATCCAACTAGCCGTGATGACACCTAGCTCAACCTGTTAGGTAAGCCAATTTACAAATATTCGATTCAATTAATATTTAACTGACTCTAATACACCCCCCAAGGACCGGTAGTACAAATCATGAGCTTCTAAGATTAGAATTTACAAAGTTGGTGTGAAATAAAAATACATCATCTGCCTGAAGTATACACGAATAGGTAAAAACAATTCAAAAGCTACCATGAACAAGAGACAGCAATGACTGAAACGCAGGTACATCTTCAGATCCAGCTATCGCCGTGCGCAGCTACATCAGCATCGGAAATCTGCACGCAAGGTGCAGAAATGTAGTATGAGTACAACCGACCCCATGTACTCAATAAGTAACAAACCTAACCTTAGGTTGAAAGTAGCGACGAGCAGGGATAAGGGTCAGAGTCCAACTCTGATAACCAGCAATAATTCATAACAAGATAATTTAAAGCACCACAAGTAATAACTCAATAATAAAATGCTCAGCTCGTATAAGGAAAAAGAAATATTTTCTTTTCAATATAATAGTAAAACTTAAATCCTTTGTCGAAAGTCACCGAAAATATGAGTAAGTCTGAAACCTGTGATTTTTCTCAAAACTTTAACGACAGATAAGAAATCCCATTATCAGATGACATGAGGAAAAATACTTCTTTATGCATACATATCAAGTATGCATGTCTAATGCAATGCAGCATAATGATGAACTCATGTACTCATACTCTCAGAGTACTTAATCTCACAGTACTGTATATGGCCAATCCAATCCAGGGAAGATCCATCCCAAATATATATACATAACAACTGACATCTAGTCACTCAGTACTATACTTGGCCAATCTAGCCCAGGGAACTTCATCCCAAATATAAATAAATAAGGCAACTCCATACCTAGGGAACTTCATCCCAAATATAAATAAATGAGGTAACTCCATGCCGAGAGAACTCTATCCCAAATATAAATAAATGAGGTAACTCCATGCCGAGAGAACTCTATCCCAAATATAAATAAATAAGGCCACTCCATGCCAGGGAACTCCATCCCAAATATAAATAAATAAGGCAACTTCATGCCTAGGGAACTCCATCGCAAATATAATATCCACTACGCTCATTGTGGGAGTGCAGACTCCGAAAGGGCTCCTTCAGCCCAAGCGCTATAATAAGCCAGGTCCAGGCATAAATAAATAAAAAACATCTTGCGGCGTGCATCCCGATCCCATAATATCCTCAGAATTAGGCCCTCGGCCTCACTCAGTCATGAATCTCTCCAGTCTCTCGGGATCACAATGTCATGAAACTAGCCCATAATGATGATATGATGTATCAATAAATGACAATATAGACTAGATATGATATGCAATGAATGAATATGACTGAGTATGAAATTATATTTTAAACATATAATTCGACAACAGAAATGACCTTAGTGGGTCCCAATAATACCAGCATTTGCCTAAGCATGATTTCTAACATGAGTCACAGCTCAGTTTCTCAAACACATATAAAATACACGAAAAAATACTAGTTAATTGACTATACAGCTCTAGGGAATCGACCGAGTCTCAATTTCTACGGTGCACACCCACACGCCCGTCACCTAGCATGTGTGTCACCTCCAAACAAATCACATAGCATGTATAATCAGGGTTCGTACCCTCAGCTCCAAGTTTAGAAGTGTTACTTACCTCAAACCGTGCAATTCTCTATTCCAATATGCCCTTGCCACGCGAATCAGCCTCCGAACGCCTCGAATCTAGTCATAATTAATTCGATACAGTCAACACAAATTATAAGAATTAATTTCATATGAAAATACTAATTTTCCAACAAAATCCGAAATTTTACTCCAAAAATCGCCAGTGGGACTCACGTCACGGAACCCGATGAAACTCACAAAATCCAACAACCCATTCAATTACGAGTTCAGCCATACTAATTTCATTCAAATCCGACTCTGAATCAGTATTCAAAACTCGAAAATTTGTTTTGTGAAATTATAGAAATTTCTTCCGATTTTTTCTTAAAAAATCAATAATCTAATGCCGAAAATGAAGATTAATTCATGAAATATAATCACATGTGAGTCAAGAATGCTTACCCCAAGTTTTGTGGTGAAATTCCTCTCCAAAGTCGGCCCTGTGCAACAGAGATTTCCATACTCTTCCCAGACAGCCTGTAGTATATCCACCATAACGTTTTGTACACAACTCCAAATAATAAATGGTTTAACTTTCTGATAACTAGACACCAAGAACTACATCTTTCATTTTTGGATCATCTCTAGATTCCTTATAGATTGTGATATATAAACTTCCAAAGTTAGACGACGGATAACAGGAATTCCTTTTTCGCGAACGCGAGAGTCTCTTCGTGAACGCGAAGAACAAAGTCCCAGCGGCAAAATCCTTCTTCGCGAATGCGAGAGGTTCCTCACGAACGCGAAGAACAACACTAAACATCAGAAAACCAGCAACCAAAGTAGCCCAAGATGATCCGATAACACCCGAAATATACCCGAAACACACCCGAGGCCCCAACTAAATATAACAACAAGTCCTAAAACATCATACGAACTTAGTCGAGGCCTTAAATCACATCAAACAACGCTAAAAACACGAATTGCACCCCCAATTCAAGCCTAATGAAACTAAGAAATTCCAACTTCTACATTCGATACCGAAACCTATCAAATCAAGTCCGATTGACCTCAAGTTTTGCACACAAGTCATAAATGACATAACGGACCAATTCCGATTTTCAGAATCGGATTTCGACCCCGAATTCAAAAAGTCAATTCCCGGTCAAACTTCCAAACTTAAATTTTTATTTTAGCCATTTCAAGTCTAATTTAGCTACGGGCCTCCAAATAATATTTTGGACACACTTCTAAGTCCGAAATCACCATTCAGAGCTACTGGAATCATCAAAACTCGATTCTGGGGTCGTTTACACATAAGTCAACATCCGGTCAACCTTTTCAACTTAAGCTTTAAACCTTGAATTTTGTTCTTCCAAACCAACTCCGAAATACCTGAAAACCAAAACCGACAACTCACACAAGTCATAATACATCGTATGAAGCTATTCAAGACTTCAAATAGTAAAAAGGAGCATAAATGCCCAAAACGACCGGTCGTTCGTTACAATAAATGTCCATTTTGTCTTTCTGACCAAACTTGTTTGAAAATTCTGTGTTATTTTTAACAACCATAGAGGTAATATCATCAATGCTTGCCTTACCAATGCCTACAGATGTGTTCCTTGATGCATTTCCTACCAAGTTAACAAAATCACTCAACTTTGTTCTTGATTTGTTTGCCTCGAGAGTAGCAATTCCAGACACCAAGAAATTCCCTAGAGCATGTTATGTAGATGTTATATTTGATTTTCCCCTCAAATTTATGGGAAAGAATAAAGTAGAGTCCCTTGAATGTCCATGTTTGGCTATGGAAATGCCCACTAGAACCTTCCATATTAACGACATAACAACCACCACTCGAGTGCTATATAGCTGGGCCGGTTTCTGTAGAAGAAGCAAGCAAAAGGTGTGCAAGTTCGCCCCGTTAGCTCTCATGTGGATAGTCTGGGGAGAGAGAAATAGGAGAGTTTTTGAGAAGATTAAGTCTCCTTTTTCACATCTTAAGAATAGTCTTTTATCTTTGATAGCTTTTTGGTGCACACATATAGCCCCTACTTGTGTAGATGATTGGGCGTCTTTTGTAGAGAATCATGTTCTGATGTAAATTATCTACTTTTTAGTATACTTCTTGTATGCAGGAGTTTTTTCTCCCTTTTGATTAATACAATTTACCTTATCAAAAAAACAACCACCACTCGAGTAGGTTTTATGAACGTGGCACTTGAGTCAATTTTATCTTTGAGCTTTGCTATTGCCAAAACATCAAACACGAACCTTCCCCTGACAATCTTAGCGCCTTTGTTGGAAGGTGCTGAACGTTGAGGTATTGATAGCACTCTTGTGGGAAAGAGCGGTTGCAAGTGACCGAAACTTGAGAGACAGCCTGTTTTCTTCCCTGTTTGGCTAATATGTGCCCATTCCTTGACAAATGTTGCTAAGGTGAAAGCATCTGCTACGATGTGAGAAATTTGTATTCCAATGACTAGGCCTCCACAATCGAATATGTTTACTTGGATTCCAAGTAATGTACTTGATGGCAGATCTGTTTTCGGAAGAAGGTAATCCAAAAGCTCAACATTTGGTCCTTCGTGGAGGAATTCAGCGAGAATCGCGTTGACTTTGGTTTCAACATACTCAACACCTTCATCATTGCAGTGAATTGAGAGGTCATCTTTTCTATATCTTCCTGCTAGAGGGTAAAACTCGGCTAAGGTCTCAACCAAAAATTTTTGCAGCTTATCATATCTTTCAGTGTTTTCTGCGCTGTTCCATTCACTCCTCGGCAAGTAGTGGAGTAGTACTGGTACATAGATACGACAAGCCAGCTGATCAAACAATGCAAGATTGAGGAACCGAAGGTGGTCTGGGGTAGGAGTTGAGGGCCTTACCGTTTTCCTTGTCTGAATTTGAATCTCCAACTTGGCCATAAGGATTGACTTGACAACCTGAAATCCACTACAGAAAAAAAGACAAACAAAAAGAGCTCTGAATTTTTCTTAATAAGGAAATATCTAAAAATAAAAAGGGGCAAAATTTCTGGACTAGAGTTCCTTTTATGTTTTGTTGATTTCTGAATTTCAAGTTCTTAAAATATTCCTCAGTCAACAGGTTCTCTTACAGAGGCCTAATCCCATCCTTAGACATGTTCTGCATTTCATCAACTTTGTACTAGTTGGCATTAGTTTATTCCCCTCGTTTGTAATGAACACGACATAAATTTCATAAAGAATTTAGGTGCTTTAATTATCATGTTTTGACTTTGCTCATTACGAAGGAATCTCATCCACAATCTCGAAAATATTCATGATGCATGTAACTTTCCTACAAGAGAACATGTGATTCAAACAAGGTAGATTAAATTTAGGTGCTTTAATTATCCTGTGCTGACTTTTCTCATTTACAACGGATTATTTCCAATCTCCAAAATATGCAACTGGCATGTATATTTACTTCAAGAGAACCTATAATCCATAGAAAGTGGATCAAACTCCAGCCATGGCGAGACCCAAAGCGGTCAAAATCACACTTTGCTGGTGATACTACTAGCTCCACTTCAAGCTCTCACGAGCAACAATTATTCAATGACTCGAGCTTAACAGTAAATGTATTTTCAATGAATTGCTGTATCTTTCATTCTACTGTTATGTAAAACAACATTACCTGTCCTGATCAGTTCTAATATAAAGAAAGGCCAGAGAAAAATAACAAAGTCAACAACTTGCTACGATGTGAATTAACTGTTTTTAGATGATTTATTGCGAGGAAATAAAAGTACAAATGTCTTTATCACGTTCAAGTTCATACATGTTTTTCTCATTCAAAGACACCCATGCTTCAATTCCGTCACCACATTTGCTATCCAACAGAGTGATCATTTCACAGCAGCGACGTGCACTGCTAACCCAAGAAGGCCTTCCCCAACCAAAGTCAGCATCATATGCTGCTAACTTACTCCAACTGGTACATATAAATGCATCAATGCCGCTGTTTTTCAAAAATCCTTCCTGTTCCTCTTTAAAAGTCGTAGCTGCTAACAAAGAAATCTCCTCACTACTTGCTTTACTAATGAACTTGGCAGTGTTTCTCACTGCATTGGACAGCAGTGGTACCAAATGAAACCATTCTAATATATTCCCCGTTGGAGTAAAGCGAGCAATGAGTGTAGTCCAAGAGTTCCCAAAAGCATTTTTGGATATGGGAACAACTGCAGTTCTTCCCCGCAAGTTAATAACAATGACTAGTAAAGAAGGCCGTAATTGGCCATGTATGGCTTGAGCCATACTGATTAAAGCCTTCCATATGGCAGCAGTCACCAATGTCACTCGTGTGGGTTGGATTTCTCGGTCAGTAGTTGCATTTTCCTTGAATAACTCTTCAAGTCTAGCAATATCAGACCCATCAAACAGAAATCTTCTCGTTACGATTTTCACTTCCATGTATTCAGCAAGTTCAGGAATGTTTTGAACCATAGAGTTTTTAAGTTAAAACAATGAAGGAACGGAAAAATCTGGGCACAGTACCTTATTGATATTCTCTCCTTGATTTGCTTTGGCCCATCCATTGATGAATGAAAGGACTGTGGAAGTATCTGCAACTTTGTGGGAAACGCACACCCCAATAGCAAGTCCTCCGCAATAAAATAAAGTAGTTTGGATAGTCACTAATGGACTAGTGGTAGAGTCAGCTGGACCAACTTCTTGTGGTAAAAGTTGATCCAAATTTTCAACATCAAGTCCTTGACGAAGCAACTCAGCTAGTGTCCCATCAACTTTAGCTTCTAAATATTCAACACCTTGGTCGCTGCAATCAATAAAGAGATGTTCTTGATCTTTGACAAGTCTACCAGCTAGTGGGTAAAACTTGGATAAAGTGTGGGCCAATGGTTCCTCCAATTGTGTAAGTAATTGAAAATTATTAGCAGCTTTGTTTTCTCCAATGTTGGAATAATAGAGAATGATCTTGATATGATATGAAGGAGCAAGTTGATCAAATAAAGATAACTTGAAGCTTTGAAGATGCTTTGGAGTTGGATTTGAAGGATTTATTAATTTTCTTGAAACTATATGGATTTTTGGTCCCATCATTAGTGCATCAAACTTTGGAAGAATGAATGATCGGTTAGCTAGGAATAGATCTGTTATGACTATGGTTAAAGATGATGAATTTAAAGGATTTGCAGAAGATTTAAAATATGGTGACCATTTCAGCGTTAAGTACATCATTTTACCCTTTCTGCGGGTTCAAGGGTCATTTTTGGCGTAGCAGCCCGCTCCCGCATAGCAAGGCGACAATGCTGGCTATAATATTTAATTTTGTATAATAATGTTTTAGTCCCTCAATTATATGAAGTTCTAATTCGATATGTAATTTCACTTTTGATTCCTCCAATAACAATTTTTTGACAATAAAAAGGATTTTTAAATATCAGAATTTTAAATTGGAAAAGGATCAAATATACCCATGTACTTTCGAAAAAGGTTTAAATATACCCTTCATTATACTATGAGTCCAAATATACTCATGCCGCTATACTTTGTATTCAAATATACCCCTCATTTAAACGGAGGGATTCGTGTCATCGTCATGTTAGCCAGTTTTAAATATCTCTTAATTAATTAAAAAGACTCATACCCATAACCATACCAATTACCCATACCCGAAAAATAATTTTCTAAAGCAATTGTTTTTGTAAAAACTAAAGAAAAAAAAGATTCAACAAAATATTTTTATTTTTTAAAAAACTAATGCACCTGTAGTCCACTACTTTAGGAAAGTCTTTTTTTTTTTTTAGTTTTTAAAACAAAATCCTTTTTTTTTTTTTTTTCAGTTTTTACACAAAAATATTTTTCAGTCTTTTTTTAAAAGTAATTTTTTTGTAAAAACTGAAAAAAAAAAAAAATTGTTATAAAAACTGAAAACAAAATTGGACTACTGGTGCATTAGTTTTAAAAAAACGAAAATATTTTGTTGAATCTTTTTTTCAGCTTTTACAAAAAAATATTTTTCATTTTTTTTCAGTTTTTTTTAAAGTAATTTTTTTGTAATAATTAAAAAAATATATTTTGTTTTAAAAACTGAAAAAAAAAGATTTTGCTAAAGCAGTGGACTACAGGGGTATTAGTTTTTTTAGTTGAATCTTTTTTGTTTTTTCAGTTTTTACAAATAAATTGCTTTAGAAAAATGCTTTTCGGATATGGGTAATGGGTATGGTTATGGGTATGAGTCTTTTTAATTAATTAAGAGATATTTAGAATTGGCCAACATGACGATTACACGTGTCCTTCCGTTTAAATGAGGGGTATATTTGAACCCAAAGTATAGCGACATGGGTATATTTGGACTCATAGTATAACGAAAGCTATATTTAAACCTTTTTCGAAAGTATAAAGGTATATTTGGCCCTAGTATTTAAATTAGTTAGGCCAAAAATTTATTTTTATGTATATATACCGAGTATAACTCCTATCCACCTATGATGGATTAATCTGCAAATTTCCATCAGGTCCTCAAACCTCATCATGCTTGGAATTACAACGGAAACCAAAAATTAACCTGAAATCAGTAGCTAGACAAACTGTGAGGATTCAACATTAAAGCGAACTCTGAAGCAACATAAGAGTTTGTTCGAAGATGAAGAATTTACAGTCATGATAAAAACACAGAAAAGGATATCACACAGTAAGTATTGATGATCTTTCAACAACTCAATTCAATAAAAGAATGCACGTCTAAATATAAGATAAAGCAGTTCTCAAGTCAGTTGCTCAGTTATGTTGGGGAGAAGTTGGAAATTCCCATCACGGTAACGCAATTTCAAATTGGTTTCTCTTCTGATATTCATACAAAAACTTACCTTACGCATATATGCCATTTGTCAGAAACCTGATGATGCTCGTCAGATGTTTGATGAAATTCCGGAGTGAAATGTAGTTACGTGGAACGCATCAATCACAGAGTTCCAAGCATAATAGGAAGTTCAGGGAAGCACTTAATAGTGTTTTGAGAAATACTAGTACTAGCTTATGGGACTAAACTAGGAGAGGTCAAAATGATTGGGGTTTTATTAGCCTGTTCTTATTATAGAAATCAAATCTTTTCCATAATTGTTTATCACGATGGTTTGAGTAGTTGTCGAAAAAGCCACTGAACGAATGAAGAATGTCAGAGAACTTTTCTATGTTTTAAGTTAGTAGAGTTGAACTTCCTCTCTGGAGATTCATCCTCAGATTTACCAAAGTTTACGCTAATTTCGGTCTTATTAACTACTCCTTTAATGTTCGTGTGATCATATCCTAACAAGTAGAGGCAGATGCTTATTGATATTGTTCAATAATATGTATTAGGTGTGTTAATGATTTTGGTTCGGCAGGTTATTTTATATAATTTATACAATACCAATTTTTCGATTATTCTATTATTTATATTCAAAATAAAACTTTTCAAAACCGTCCCAATCATATCGCTTTCTCTTCGGTATCGGTACGGATCGTTTAATTTTTGGTATTTTAAATGTCATGTAAAAGTCACTCGTAAAAGTAGAATGCAATAACATACATACTTTTATAGGACTTAGCAAAACTCTCTAGATAGTTTACTGTTTAAATAGTGATGAATTAAGAAAACATGAAAGATGACCAAAGTATAGATTCATCAACTAATTTACAACAACGTAAAAGAAACTAAGTAAAGACAAAGAAAAGATAAATCACACGAGTAGAAAGATATTAACTGTCACTACCCAATTCTCCCTCCGTAAGACGTCGTGACGGCACCTAGTCTCTACGACTAGGTAAGCCTAACAAAATGCGAAAATAATAAAATGGAAGTAAAACTTAACAACTAACTGCAACAGATAACTAAATAACTAGTAACAATGCCGCTTGGCATGTACAATAACCAATACTCTAGTAATACACAGTATTCCCAAAACCCGAAACATCATAAGTCACAAGCTACAGAAGGAAACTAGAATCTCTATACACAAGAGTCTAATAAAAAAAATACGGAAGGTAAATGACATATGAGAGAATAGAGGGGGACTCCGAGATTTGCGGATGCGGGAGATTTACCTTGAAGTCTCCGTATAATAGCAAGCGCTCTCAGCTAATAGCGGGGCTGATAAGAAGCACTTGGATCTGCACACAAAACATGTGCAGAAGAGTAGCATCAGTACACTACAACGGTACCCAGTAAGTGCCAAGCCTAACCTCGGCAGAGTAGTGACGAGGTCATGTCCGGGCCCTACTAGGGATATAATAATAAGACAGATGATATAATAAAATGAAGTAAAACGGAAAATTTAACAGAAAGAATTCATAGAGAAATAATAACACAGCACAATGTGATAACAACAGGGGCGCTCCCGAGATACCGTCTCGTAGTCAAAAATAAATAAATACTCAACAGGGGATCTCCCGAGATACCGTCTCGTAGTCCCAAAAGTAAATATGTTAGGAGATCTACCGAGATACCGCCTCGTAGTCTTAAAAGTAAATGTGCAAGGGGATCTCCCGAGGTACCGCCTCGTAGTCCCAAAAGTAAACATGCAGGGAGAACTCCCGAGGTACCGCCTCGTAGTCCCAAAAGTAAACATGCAGGGAGAACTCCCGAGGTACCGCCTCGTAGTCTCAAAAGTAAATGTGCAGAAAGAACTCCCGAGGAACCACCTCGTATTCTCAAAAGTAAACACACAGCTCAAATCGATAAATACAACAGTTAACAACAAAATTTCTATAGTTAATACTAATAAAGAACAAGGAAAACCAGAAAATCATCTAGGCATGCTTCACAAATTTCAAATAAGCAGTTAAAGCACGTAGACATGCGATATTAGACTAAATACGATAACTACATATATTGGAATAGCTCAAATAAGAATGGAAATAGACTAATACTCATTAAAACGGTATAACTCAATTTAAAAGAAAAACAGATTGATACTCAGTAAAAAATCAGGTTTTATAGTATGTACTCGTCACCTCACGTACACGGCGCTCACATATCACAACAGTACCAAATCTTAAGGGGATTGCCACGACCCAACTGGAGGGTCATGACTAGCACCCGGGCCATACTTGCCGAGCACCAACGTA
>AWOL01S0008985.1:11459-28742 GCA_000715115.1 Nicotiana otophora
GGGGGGAAGGGTAAAACCTTCCAAAACTTGTCCAAAAAACACAAGGAAATTCTAACCAAAATTCAACAAACAAACACTTTCAACAAAAAGCCGGGAAAAAGGGAGAGCTAAGGAGAATCATCTATGAGAGAAGAAGGATCAACTTAGGAGAAGAGGGTTGAACATCGGTTTCACCAGGAGCAAGTCCATCTCCGTCACATTTAGAACCTTTGTCTTCAGGCGTAGATAAGCTTTGATGCTGCTGAGTCTGTTCAATTATTTCTCTAACCTTTGCAATTTCAGCATTAAGGTCAAAACCTTTCTGGATAGCTTCAGTTAAAGTCTCGGAGCGAGTGTTCAAAAAAGCCCAGCTAATATCAAGTGATGATTTATTTTCAAGGGCTTCATTATCCTTCTCCCACTGCTCGATCTCAGCTTTCAATTCTTGTTTTTCTGCCTCCGGGGCTTAATAAGCTGTCTTCAAAGGAGCAAGAGAATTTTCAAGGAACTGGATTTTATTTGTAGAGGCACAAAGGTCTTCCTTAGCTTGGGTAAGCATCTGAACTAGATCACCCGCGTAAACCTCTTTTTGATTAATGAGTTCTTTCAAACTCTTTATCTCTTCAGTAGCCTTGGAATATTGTTCAGCAAAGGAGGATTCCAGTCTGTGCTTATCTTTCTCAACTTGACTGGAAGAAGCTTTTAAAACCGCTAACTCAGCAGAGACCATCCTCAGTTGTTGTTCTGAAGCTCCTTTCTCCTCTGCAAGAACGCCTTTCTCCAGCTGAAGGCCTTCAAATTATTCTTTTCAATTGTGAGCCTCAGTGCGCAACTCAATTACCTGCTGATCAGTCCATGAAATTTCATAAGCTCTATACCTGTCAAATTAATCTACAAAAAGACAAAAGAAGAGGAGTTCTGATTGAGAAAAAAGGAAGGAAAGGAAGATAAGGAAAAATATACCTTAAGAGAAGATTGAATGATGTCATTCATCAAAGTCAAAGAATTGTGACCCTCCAACTTCTTCTTTTCTAGAGGTCCTAGCAACGGTTTCAGCCACATATCAGCTTGTCCAGATTTTTCTCAACAAATTCCCACCATCGGGGACTTCTATTATAGCATTTTTCATACCTCGCCTGTTGCTAGAAGGCTCAACTTCTACACAAGGAAGAACAGTGGGGGAAACCATTGGGGCAACTCTAGGCAACGAAACAGGGGGTTAACAGTGGGTATAGCAGATAACACTGGAAGGGAAGCAAGTGGCAGCTCTTTGGAAATAGGCACGAGTTCTTTTTCACCCTCAAAGCCATGGGAAAATAACCTTTCAACGGGACTTGGGGGGAGGGTTGTCTAAGTTACCAGCGTCTTCATCAGAAATTTCCAAAGGGACACTCTCCGGCTCATCAACGAGTCTGAAGGGAATTGAACTTGATGGGGGATCTTGAGAGATAGGGTTTTCATCATCTGAAACTACGCGTCTTTTGACACGCGGTTTTCTCACCAAGGAACCTTCTACTGCATCCTCTTTATCATCAGACACCCGTGATTCAGTAGTTTTCTCTTAGAGGAAGACGCACTCAAAATTCTCTCTTGTGTAGAACTTACAGAAAGCCTGGATGTGGGGACAAATGCGGGACTGATGCCACGAATGTCAAACCCTAATAAAAAAATGGCGATGAAAAAAGTTATATATGAACAAGTAAATAGGGAAAGAAACCAGGAGAATAAAAAGGTACCATGAGGCTTCACTTTCCAACCAAATTTCCGTGAAAGAAAATTTGAAGATCTTTTGTCCATGGGAGCAGCAGTCAATATTTTTTCTACCCAAGTACGGAAGCCAGGAATTTCTTCGAAGACTTCCATAGTTGCTGAAAAAATAAAATATACGATTATGTAAAGGAACTCAAGACGTCAAAGAAAGAAAAAGAAAAAAATACTTAGGTGCAAAGTTTCATTTTTCAAGAAAAGGCATGTTTTCTTCACCCACTAATCCATTAGCGGGGGCAGCAACAAATCGTACGTACCAGCCACAGTCACAATCATCCTCGGGGCTGACTAAAACCCTTTTACTTCTAGCCACCAGAGAAAAGACACCTTCACGAAAATTCTTAGAGAGTAAAGGTGAAGTAAGTGACGGAAGGTAAAAGGAGTAGAAACCAAATCCGACAAATAGCAAAGGCAAGCAACTGCCCTCCACACGATGGGACCGATTTGACAAAGGCAAGCATTAAAATAACGACAAAACTCAATGATCACTGGGTCAACAAAACATTAAAAGTACTTTATTCACAAAGTTCTAACCGCAATTTTGAGAGTGATTATCAATCTATTTCGTATTTTCTTTCTTTGTCAATTATTTTCATTCTATGCTTTATTCATTAAATTATTGGGAAAGTGAAGTAAATCTTAGTTATCACTAACCTGATTTCTTCTTGCTATTAACTTTGACCGAGAAATCTATTTTTGGGTTAAACACATTTCATACAGGAAGATGTTAGATTCTAGTTGTATTAATTATCATACAAAGTAATTATATGCTCCTTAAAAAATTAAATTCATTGAATCTAGAACTAACTTCTCCTGTTGAAACTTAAAAGGAACATTTTTCTAACTACCATGGCTAACATCAAATAATTAGCTCGAATGGTATTGTAACTTAATATCTGCAAATTAAGAGTAAAAACAGTTTCGATCCCAACAAAAACCTCTCAACACATGATCTGATACTTAGCCGGCGCCTCCTCATCAGTACGAAGAAGGATATGTTCAGAGATAATTGTGCCAACCAATGCTTTGACTTAGAGTAAAAATTGGCGTCAACATCACATATTATCATCGAATAACAAAATTGATTTCGCCCCAGAACCCCTTAAGGTGGCCGACCAAGAGAAACTATAAATAACATCTAGTTTAAGATATGTAATTGGCCTGGTGCACAATTAACACAAGATGCCTAAAAGTGTAACGACCCGACCGGTCATTTTGAGTATTAGCACTCCGTTCAGTGGCTTAAGGTCTCGAGCAGCTCCGCATTATGTGTTATGACGTGCGTGCGTATTCGGGTTCGGATTTCGAATGATTCAGAATTGATTTGGAAGAAGGATTCGTATTTTAGAAGCTTAAATGAAAAGAGTTGACCAGAATTTGACCTTTGGACAAACGACTCTGGAATAGAATTTTTATTGTTTCAATAGCTTCGTATGGTGGTTTCGAACTTAGGCGTGTGTCCGGATTTGAATTTGGATGTCCGTAGGACAATTCAGCACATTTTGACGAAAGTTGGAAATGTTAGAGTTTTGAAATATTTAGGAATTTGACCAAAAGTTGACTTGATTGATATCGGGCTCGAATTTCGAATTCGGGAATTTGAATAGCTTCGTTATGTCATTCATGAATAGAATGCAAAATTTGAAGTCATTCCAAATTTATTTGATAAGCTTCGGCATGAGTTTTGGAAGTTGAAAGATTCGAAAGTTCATAAGTTCGATTCATGGTGCGATTCGTAGTTCCAACGTTGTTTGATGTGATTTGAAACCCCGAGTAGGTCTGTGTTATATTACGGGACTTATTGGTATACTCAGATGAGGTCCCGAGTGGCTCGGACGAGTTTCGAACAAGGTTCTGATCGTTTGGCGCCTTGTTGGAGCTGTTGGATTTTCTGGTTGCTGGTTCCTTCGCACCTGCGCATTTAGGACCGCAGGTGCGTGCTTGCTTAAGATGAGTAGAAGGCGCAGGAGCGGGCCTGGGCGAGCTGGGCGTGTGCTCGCAGGATCGGGATCTAGCAGCGCAGTTGCGCTTGCGCAGAAGCGAAACCACTGTCGCAAGTGCGATGGGGCTGCTGGCTAGTGTGCTCCGCAGAAGCAACGCCTGTATCGCAAAAGCTACTCCGTGGGCGCAATGAGATTCTCGCAGAGGCGGAACTGGGCAGTGCATTTAGGGGTCGAAATTGGCCGTTCGCTTCATTTCCTTTTGAGATTGAGAGCCTCGGGTTTGGGTGATTTTGGAGGAGTTCTTCACGACTTTGACTTGGGTAAGTGTTCTATATCCAAAAGTGATTACATTTCACGATCCTATGGTTATATTCATCATTTATTTTGAATTTAATGAAATACATTGAGGAAACAATTGTGAAATCTTCTGAAAATGTAAAATGAAGATTTGGAGTTCGAAGTGTTGTCGGAATTTGTTAATTTTGGTATGGTTGAACTCGTATTGGAATGGGTGTTCGGGTTTTGTGAATTTTATCGGGTTCCGAGGTACAGGCCCAGGGTTCGAAATTTGGGTTGAATTTTAGTTCTTATTAAAGATTGAAGCTTTATTATCCGGAGATATTTTCTATGAGTGTTATTTATGAATTGAAGTTATTTTGACTAGATTTGAGCCGTCCGGAGGTTGTTTCACTCGAGCAAGTCATTTTAGACTAACAGACTAGCTTTTTTGAGGTAAGTATCTTGCCTAACTTTGTGGGGGGGGGGAGGGGACTACCCCTTAGGGTTCGAGTTTTTGTGCTAATTGTGTCATGCGAAAGCCGAGTACGCGAGGTGACGAATACATGCTCGGACTTATTTGTGGAAATTTGACCATCTAGTGCTCTTAGGTTCTTATGTCCATTAAATATGGAGTTAGTTTGTCATGTTAAATTCTTCATTTACTAAATTCACCCTTACGTGTCTTAATTGGAATTAATCGCTTCATGTTCTACATGTATTGTCGATTAAACTCTTATGTGCCTTAACTGAAGTTGTTGCCTCTTCTATTGACATGCTATCCTTCCCTAATTTCTTAACCTTAGTTGGAATCATTATTATCTTTCCGCAATTTGCCTAACCTTTATTGAAATCATTAATATCTCTTCCGTAATTGCTTAGCCTTAAATGGAAGTTTGTTGTCCCTTTCATTGTTAACATATCAAATTATACTTTTGTTGAATCATTGCTATAAATTATCTCTTACTTTCTAAACTATTCTTGTTGAGACTATTATTTCCCTGTTGTGTCTTTCGTTGTAAGTTCGTTCTTCCATTTCTTGGTGTTCTTAAGTTCTTGTATTGATTTACTTGTCGTATTCGCGTGTTATTATTGTTGTTTCTGTTGTATTCCGTGTTGTTGAGCTGAGGGCTATATATGGTTTTGATATTGAAACCGTTTTGAGGAAATATTGTGGCATATGGGCATATATTGTGAAAGCCATTTATTTGAGTTGTTATGTTTTTTTGTTTTGGCATACGTGTTTTGTTGAGAGAATTGTTATTGTGTTGCACGAGGTTTCTGCCGTACGGTTGTTATTATGGCACAAGGCTTTTTTCATGTAGTTGTTTTATTAAGGCATGAGGTTTATGCCGTACCGTTGTTATTGTGGCACAAGGTTTCTACCATGCCGTTGTTATTATGGCATGAGGTTTCTACCATGCCGTTGTTATTGTGGCACAAAGTTTCTACTGTGCGGCCGTTATTGTTGCACGAGGTTTCTGCCGTGCGGTTGTTATTGTTTGCACGAGGTTTCCGTCGTGCCATTGTGATTGGTTTTATGATTTGAGACTACGAGGCGGTACCTCGGGAGGGCTCTATTGGTATTTCCCCTTTTCTGTGCACTTGTCTTTGATTGTTGTTTTCCTTAGCGTACTGCTAGTTGTTTTTCTCCGTGTTACTCTATTTGCTCAGTTCTATGTAGCTAAGTTTGTTGTGCTTGTTGTTACGTGCACATCATTGCTGTCTTATTTACACTGTATATTTCATGGTGATCATTTCTTATGTGACATTCCTTATCTCCACTCTTAATTATGGACTTGGATTGTGGTAGAATACTTGCACAAGCATACACGTAGATGAATTACCCATATCGGTTTATGGAGATGAGTCCTGACGTTATTGACCATTACATGTACTTTTATCTACTTGCCTTCTGTATAAGAGTTGTCCTCTTGGCACGTGAGTCGTCCATGCAGTTATGGATTGAAATGTGGGTGCAAGGTGCCAAGTGATTAGGGTTCAAGAATTGAGACCCGTGAGTTGTGATTATGAGGTTCGGTACCTCGTGGAAATACTTGAACAAATCTTGTGTGAAAGTGTTGTTCTAATTGAGTTGTTGCTGGTTTTATTTTAATTGGTTTCACTGACTTAGACTGTGTACAATTTACTCTACAACATTATAACCAGACTGCTTCTTGTTAGCTATTATTGTTACTAGTGTATCATTGCAAATATTATTTTGTATTCCTTATCCTGCTTAGCTTTATGTTAATATTGTTATCTGTTAGTTCACTTTCACCTTTGTTCAGGTTGTTTATTCTGGTAGGTATCTTGACAGTCCCTCGTCACTACTCCACCGAGGTTAGTCTTGATACTTACTGGGTACCGTTGTGGTGTAGTCATACTACGCTTTTGCATATTTTTTGTGCAGATCCAGGTGCCACGGTTGTTGTTTATTATTAGCTGGAGGGTCGAGCTGTAGAGACTCAAAGTAAACCTGTCGTCGCGTTCGCAGTCCTCGGATTCACCTTCTAATTTTGTTTTTGTACTATTTGATTTCCATTCCAAACAGTTGTACATAAAGATTCTCTCAGCGAAGTCAGTAGAGCTTATGACTTGTACTACCGGTTTTGGGAATTGTAATTGTGTATAAAAATTTTATCTCATATTCTTCGTTTGATTGTTGATTTCTTCTATTAACTCAGTAAGCATTAGTCTTACCTACTCTTAGAGATTAGGTTCCATCACGACATCCTACGGAGGGAAACTAGGCTCGTGAAAAGTTGGTATCAGAGCTCTAGGTTCATAGGTGCTACGAGTCATAAGCGAGTTTAGTAGAGTCTTGCAGATCGGTACGGAGACATCTATACTTATCTTCGAGAGGCTACAGAACTATTAGGATAGTTTCACTTTCTTCATTCCTATCGTGCGAGTTTATTGATCTCGGAGTTTGAACTTGTGTCAGTCTATTCTCTCACAAATGGTGAGGATACGAGCTACAGTTATCGATAATGCTACACATAGAGCCGATATTTTTAGGGACCGAGACGGAGGTAGAGGCTGAGGAGGAGCACGTGCTACAGCTAGAGTGCCTATCAGAGCAGCAGTTGAAGAGCCGCCAGTAGCTCCGATTGGGAGGCAAGTATCGGAGGCGTTTGTTGTGACCCCAGGACTTCAGGAGACCTTAGCACAGTTCCTGAGCATGCTTGGTACATTGGCTCAGGAGGGGTTGATTCTGGTTGTACCAAATACTTCACAGATCAGGGGAGGAGCTCAGACTCCCGTTTCCCATACTCTGGAGCATCGAGTCCACATTGGTCAAGTTCGAGGTATCATACTGATACATTCTATTATCCCAGTTCAGCCCGTGGTTAGGGTAGCAATATTTGAGGAAGAATAACTTAGACTTTCGAGGTTCAAGAAGTATTACCCTCCTACTTTCAGTGGTTTGGCTTCAGAGGATGCGTATGGGTTCCCAGGGGAGTGCTATTGTATTCTCAGCCTTATAAGTATTGTGGAGAACAGTGGAGTTGCTTTTTTGTTTTTGTACTATGGTCCAACTTGAGGGAGCAGCATATCAGTGGTGGCGAGCGTATGAGTTGGGTAGTCCGGTCGATGCAGCTTCACTTTTATGGGTTCAGTTTTCATAGGTGTTCTTGAGATTCCCCAAACCCTTCGGGATGCATGGTGCGTGGAGTTTGAGCAGCTGCGCCAGGGCACTATGTCAGTGTTAGAGTATGCCGTTATATTCAATGAATTGTCCAAACATGCTCCTACTTTGGATTCCACAGTTAGAGAGTGAGTCCGCAGGTTCATTGGGGGGCTCAATCATGATATCCCATTTAGCAGGGCTCAGGAGTTGGAGTCGGATGTTCCATTTCAGAAGGTGGTAGAGATCGCTCACCGATTAGAGGGCATACTGAGCCAGGAGAGAGAGGGTAGGGAGGCTAAGAGGCCTCGTAGAGCGGAGAGATCTACTGGTCCCTATTTTGGAGGCAGGGTACAACATGGTAGAGGTTTGTGGATCAGCCATTTCAGTTTGCACTTCAGGCTTCGCACAGTGTTTCAGGCACCCATGGGTCTCGAGGTACCCATACCGGATAGCTTCCACAGCCACATCAGTAGAGATGTTTCTTTGGGTGTGGAGATACCAGCCACATGGTGGGAGATTATCTCAGACTCCGGACGAATGTGTCACAGCGGGGTAATCGAGTTATGAGTTTTGTTTCAGTTACTGATATCCCTGCACCGCCAACTTGGGGTACATGTTAGGTGAGTAGAGGGCGCCTAAGAGGGGGAGGCATTACCTATTGATGTGTTCTCTATAGTAGGGCTGAGGCCGCTTCACTAGATGATGTCGTACAGTTGTGGTTTCGATTTGTTATAGAGGAGCATCATTCGTATTTTGTTCCGGTTCTGTTTATCAGGGTGAGTCCTTCTATTTTACTTCACATATGGGTGAGTTTCATGATCTTGTATTATGCTTATGTGTTTACCCCTATCGGGAGATTCTATAGTGGTAGCCCATGTCTATCATTTTGTTTTATTCATTATTGAGAGTTATGAGACTAGAAGTGACTTTCTATTACTCATTTAGGTAGTTCCGATGTGATTTCTGAGTGATAGGTTATGATTTGTAATTTAGATCTCTACCGGTGTGGGATTTCAGTATGTATTGTGATTTTGTTGGCGGAATTGAATTAGTGGAAGGTTTCGTTTGGTATGATGTGTATTCTACTTGTGATTCAGAGTTGAGGGTGAGACCCTCGCGGTGTCATGTGTTTCGATGTGTTTGAACCAGGCCGCGTGCCGCGGTGGAATTATATCAAGATGAGATCCTTGCAATTTTTTCATATGTTTTGATTCTCACTTGTGTAATCGGTTCGTACTATGGTACTGATAGGGAGTGATGCCTGTCGGGTTGTTTGATAGTTCTTTCATGTGTTTGCTTGTTTATTAAGTCATATCCGTACTATGCTTATTGGGTTTTAGCTTGTGAGGTGTGTTCCCAGGTGGCGTTAGATGTGACTTATTGATTTGGGTGAATAGTTATGAGGTCTTCATTTTTCTTGCATCGTTATCAGTATTGTGGAGGTTTGAAATAGGATTGTAACAGATATGAGGCTAATCGCCGGTGCTAGATATGATTATGGGAAACTACTGTGGCTAGAGATGTGGTTATGGGCATATATATGACGTGTTGCGTTGTGTGGTTGTACCTTGTGGGTGTAGGCATAAGTTTTTGCAGTTGGCTGAGGTTGATACCGAGTGTAGATGTAGGAATCAGGTTTTTTGGAGATGATCGGATGGTAAAGAATTTGGTTCTAAGGCCTATTAGTGTGGGTGGAAGGGATAATCTTCAGCGAAGATGGTGTTGTCGGGCCTATATGGATTGGGGTCACGTGGGATCACCCGCGGGTATATGTATGGTAAGTTCACTCAATGATTTGATGACTTCGGAATGGTTCCTGACTCGTTCGAAGACGAATGTTTGTTTAAGAGGGGGAGAATGTAATGACCCGACCGGTCATTTTGAGTATTAGCGCTCCGTTCAGCGGCTTAAGGTCTTGATCAGTTCCATATTATGTGTTATGACATGTGTGCGTAGTCGAGTTGGGATTTCGGATGATTCGGGATTGATTTGGAAGAAGAATCTGTGGTTTAGAAGCTTAAATGAAAAGAGTTAACCGTAGTTTCACCTTTGAGCAAACGACTCCGGAATGGGATTTTTATTGTTTCAATAGCTTCGTATGGTGGTTTCGGACTTAGGCGTGTGTCCGGATTTGAATTTGGATGTTCGTAGGACAATTCGGCACATTTTTGGCGAAAGTTGGAAAAGTTGGAGTTTTGAAATATTTAGGAATTTAAATGAAGGTTGACTCGATTGATATCAGGCTCGAATTTTGATTCCAGAAATTTGAATAGATTTGTTATATCATTCATGACTTGCATACAAAATTTGAAGTCATTCCGGATTGATTTGATATGTTTCGGCACGGGTTTTGGAAGTTGGAAGATTCGAAAGTTCATAATTTCGATTCATGGTGCGATTCGTAGTTTCGACGTTGTTTGATGTGATTTGAAACCTCAAGTAGGTCCGTGTTATGTTAGGTGACTTATTGGTATATTCGTACGAGATCCTGAGTGGCTCAGATGAGTTTTGGGTGGGGTTCGGATCGTTTGGCACCTTGTTAGAGCTGCTGGATTTTCTGGTTACTGGTTCCTTCGCATTTGCGCATTTAGGACCGCAGGTGCGTGCTCGCTTAAGCGGAAAAGAAGGCGCAGGAGCGGGCCTGGGCCAGCTGGGCGTGTGATCGTAGAAACAGGATCTAGTAGCGCACCTGCACGTGCGTAGAAACGAAACCACTATCGCAGGTGCGATGGGGCTGTGCTTTGTGGAAGCGACGCATGTGTCGCAAAAGCAACTCTGCGGGCACGATGAGATTCTCACAGAAGCGGAACTGGGCAGTGCGTTTAGGGGTCGAAATTGGCCATTCTCTTCTTTTCCTGTTGAGATTGAGAGCCTCAGTTTTGGGTAAGGCTGCGGATCGGGCGGTTATTTACTCTTAACGGTTCGGCTTATCGATTATCGACTTTTAAATGTATTAATCCGCTAGCTACCCGATAAGATATCGGGAGGATTGGTATCAGTTTAGCTATTATCGGGCGGTTATCGGGCTACCCGATAATTAAAAACCTGTTTGGACTGACTACTTTTATTATGGGACCGAACTAAAATTAAATAAAAGGGCTACTGGAAACACCAAGTATAATGTTACAATTCAGCTAGCTAGTTTGTTGGTCTTGTTTACAGAATGACAGAATCACAGTTCATAAAAGTTGTATAGAACCTTGTGAATGTTCTAGTTAACGAAGTATAATGTTACACAGACAAATCGAATGAACAAGCAGGCTAATCAACTGCAATCTAAATGATATAACTGTTAACTAAGGGTGTAGAACCTTGTGAATGTTCTAAGAAGATAATTACAGTAAAATCACATTAGTTTTGTGTCTTAAGTAAGAATACAACAAAGTGTTAATTAGCATGAAACTAGATAGTAACATGTGACTGAACCCCAAGAAGGAAATAAAGCATTTGAGTAGCTTTAACTAAGCACTATCCAAATTAGTCATAAAGCAAATCATAGAGACAACATAAGTATAAAGCAAATCGCAGTTACAACATCCTTTCACATGCATAATGCATTAAGGCTCAGATTTTTATTTTTCCGCTGATCCCTTCAATAACAGAGGAAAAAACTTGAAATCACTGGCAAGAAACTTAATTAATTCCCCTGTCAAACAACTTCACAGAGCTCTAAACCGAAAGGCCACCCTTGTACATGCAAGGCACTATCTTGGTTTTTCAATTTCTTTTGCAGTATATTGGGTCAAAGAAAAGGAATCAGACACTATTCTGCCTAACTACTATTCTGCCTAACTACTAGTAGTATATTGTATGAAATTTGAGAAGAATTACCATAGGAAAGGAAGATGACTGATCACTTTGTGAGGACATAAACAACATAGACAATACCAGGTAGCCATCCAAAGAGAATCAGCAAAACACAAATCCAGTGCTACAGATTGGGGCATGGGAAATGATCAAAATTGCTATAATGAAATAGAACCGATGCACACCCATAATTTGAATTCTTACCAGATGTATTAACACTACACGTCAATTACGGAAGGGTCTTTTCCATCGCTAGCTAAATCTGAAGAAAAAAAATTAAAATAATGAGTCGTGCGATAAATATAAGTATATATATAACATTTATCTACAACAAATATAGTAACAATATTATTACCTTGTTCAAGTTGCTCGATTTTATCAAGATCTTCCTCAACACTAACAGGTTATTTTAATTTTTCATTTCGAAGCCAATCTTGAAGACACACTAGAGCTTGCACCAATATAGGAGTTAATGAACTCCTAAATGAATCAAGAAGACGTCCTCCCGTACTAAACGCACATTCAGATGCCACACTTGAAACCGGGGCAGCTAATACATCACGAGCCATCTCCGCAAGAACAGAAAATCTAGTTGAGTTCAATTTCCACCAGAGAAGAACATCAAATTCTTTAGTGTCATCCTCAGTTTCTTCACCAAAATATTTATCTAACTCTGTTCTAGTATCAACACCTCCACCCCCACTTTTATATTTTTTTATATCTTGCATGAGTGATTCTAAAAGTCCTGAATTTTGGGTGCTTACTTGACTGCCAGAAAGCCCGGAAGTAGAAGTGTCCAATGAAGAATAATCTGAAGATGAAGCAAGCACGACACCTTTTGAGATGGAATTTACATACTCACTAAATAATGAAGTCATGTACTTCTTCACTTCTGCTTGTATAGTTTCCCCCGGATCTTCACCAAACATCTTTATAAGTGCATATCTCACTGCATGCCTAATACGTTAAATAGACACTGAAGATTCTTTTAAACTATCCTGGACTTTTGGGCGGTTTTGAAGGAGTTCGTCACAACTTTGACTTGGGTAAGTGTTCTATATCTGGAAGTGATTATATTTCATGATTTTATGGTTATATTCATCGTTTATTGTGAATTTAATAGAAGAAATTGATGATAAATTGTGAAATCTTCCGAAAATATAAAATGAAGATTTGGAGGTCGAATTGTTGCCGGAATGTGTTAATTTTGGTATGGTTGAACTCGTATTGGAATGCGTGTTCGGATTTTGTAAATTTTATCGGGTTCCGAGTTGCGGGCCCAAGGTTCGATTTTTGGGTTGACTTTTAGTTCTTGTTAAAGATTGAAACTTTATTATTCGGAGATGTTTTCTATGAGTTTTATTTATGAATTGAAGTTATTCTGGCTAGATTTGAGTCGTCCGGAGGTTGTTTCACTCGAACAGGTCATTTTAGAGTAACGGACTAGCTTCTTTGAGGTACGTATCTTGCCTAACTTTGTGTGGGAGAATTACCCCTTAGGATTTGAGTCTTTTGTGCTAATTGTGTCATGTAAAGGCCGAGTACGGGAGGTAACGAGTACGTGCTCGGACTTATTTGTGAAAATTTGACCGTCTAGTGCTCTTAGGTTCTTTTGTCCATTAAATATGAAGTTATTTTGTCATGTTAAATTCCTCATTTACTAAATTCACCCTTACGTGTCTTAATTGGAATTAATTGCTTCATGTTCTACCTGTATTGCCGATTAAACTCTTATGTGCCAAACTAAAGTTGTTGCCTCTTCTATTGACATGCTATCCTTCCCTAATTGCTTAACCTTAATTGGAATCATTATTATCTTTCCGTAATTTTCCTAACCTTTATTGAAATCATTAATATCTCTTCCGTAATTGCTTAGCCTTAAATGAAAGTTTGTTATCCCTTTCATTGTTGACGTATCAAATTGTACTTTTGTGGAATCGTTGCTATACATTATCTCTTACTTGTTGAACTATTCTTGTTGAGACTATTATATCCCTATTATTTCTTTCCTTGTGAGTTTGTTCTTCCATTTCTTGGTATTCTTAAGTTCTTGTATTGATTTACTTGTTGTATTCACGTGTTATTGTTGTTGTTGCTGTTTTATTCCGTGTTGTTGAGTCGAGGGCTAAACGTGGTTGTGATATTGAAACTGTTTTGAGGAAATGTTATCGTATAGGCATATATTGTGAAAGCCATTTATTTGAGTTGTTATATTTTTTTGGCATACGTGTTTTGTTGAGAGAATTGTGATTGTGTTGCACGAGATTTCTGCCGTGTGGTTGTTATTATGGCTCGAGATTTCTACTGTTCGGTTGTTATTATGGCACGAGATTTTTACCGTACGGTTATTATTGTGGCACGAGGTTTCTGCCATGCGGTTGTTATTGTGGCATGAGGTTTCTGCCGTGCGATTGTTATTGTGGAACGAGCTTTCTGCCGTGTGGTGGTTATTGTGGTACGAGGTTTCTGTCGTATGGTCGTTATTGTTGCACGAGGTTTCTGCCGTGCGGTTGTTATTGTTTGCACGAGGTTTCTGTCGTGCCGTTGTGATTCATTTTACGATTTGAGACTACAAGGCGGTACCTCGGGAGGGCTCTGTTGTCATTTTTCATTTTCTGTGCAGTTGTCTTTGATTATTATTTTCCTTAGCATACTGCTAGTTATTTTCCTCCGTGTTGCTCTATTTGCTCAGTTCTATGTAGCTAATTTTGTTGTGCTTGTCGTTACGTCCACTTCATTGTTGTCTTATTTACACTGTATATTTGGGGGTGATCGTTTCTTATGTGCCATTCCTTATCTCCACTCTTAATTATGGACTTGGTTTGTGGTAGAACACTTGCACAAGCATACACGTAGATGAATTACCTGTATCAGTTTAAGGAGATGAGTCCTGGCGTTATTGACCATTACATGTACTCTTGTCTACTTTCCTTCTATGTGAGAGTTATCCTCTTGGCACGTGAGTCGTCCGCGCGGTTATGGATTAAATTGTGGGCACAAGGTGCCAAGTGATTAGGGTTCAAGAATTGGGACCCGTGAGTTGTGATTATGAGGTTCGGTACCTCGTGAAAATGCTTGAACAAATCTGGTTTGAAAGCGGTTGTTCTTATTGAGTTGTTGCTGATTTTCTTTTAATTGGTTTCACTGACTTAGACTGTGTTCAGTTTACTCAACAACATTAATACCTGACTGCTTCATGTTAGCTATTGTTGTTACTAGTGTATCATTGCAAATATTATTTTGTATTCCTTATCCTGCTTAGCTTTATGTTAATATTGTTCTCTGTTAGTTCACCTTCACCCTTGTTCAGGTTGTTTAGTCCGGTAGGTGTCTTGGCTGTCCCTCATCACTACTCCACCAAGGTTAGTCTTGATACTTACTGGGTACTGCTGTGATATACTCATACTACGCTTCTGCATATGTTTTGTGCAGATCCAGGTGCCACGATTGTTGTTGAATATTAGCTGGCGGGTCGAGCTGTGGAGACTCAAGGTAAACCTGTCGTCGCGTTTGCAAGCCTCGGAGTCACCTTCTGATTTTGTTTTTGTACTTTGATTTCCATTCCGAACAGTTGTTCTTAAGGATTCTCTTAGCGAACTCAGTAGAGCTTGGCTTGTACTACCGATTTTGGGAATTGTAATTGTGTATAAGATTTTTATCTCATATTCTTTGTTTGATGTTTGATTTCTTCTGTTAATTTAGTAAGCGTTAGGCTTACCTAGTCTTAGATATTAGGTGCCGTCACGACATCCTACGGAGGGAAACTGGGGTCGTGAAAAAAAATCATTCACGAACCAAATGGGAAATACTCCAAAAAAAATAAAAACCAGTATATCACATATTCCCACAAGAGAAGTTTGCACTGAAAATGGTGTGCGGTTCATTCAACTCCATATATTATATATACGCATTGTCTAGAACAATTTCGAGAGAGGAAGTCCAAGTGAATAAAGTGAAGTCCCAATTTCTTAACATCTGTTTCATTTTGGTCCTTAACTAAAAAGTTTGTCGTGAAAATTATTTTTTAATGAGAAATATTTTTAAAATCGTCTCTTTAGTATTTGTTTGATTTGAACCAAAAGTTACGTTTATTTGCCTAGTGGGTCGGTGCTAAGGCATAACCCTTTCATCTAACCAAGTTTATCCAGATTAAAAGTTCAAAATATTGAGTTCATGTATTTAAGTTGAGTTCAATGAATGAGAAAGATCATAAGCTTGCAATCGCTTAGCTTATGTTTCCTTACATCTTCTAATGAGCTGCATTCTATTCTCACCCGGGAACTAAGTTGTTTATTACTTAGGTTGTTATTAACTTCACAGCTACACGTATTTTACTTTATTAGCATCTTCATATGGTGTAGTTTTATGCCATGAGCTATTTCAAAATAATATGAACCAATACTCAAAGAGAATATTGTTTCTAATAGCTACAGCAGTACGATTTCAGAACATTATTGCTGTTGTTGATAGATACAATATTCTCTTCAAGTATTGGTTCCTATTAATTTAAAATAGCTTGAGCCATAAAATTACCATATGAAGATTAGCATAAAGTTCACTTTAAGGGAAAAAGATGGATAGCATTTCGTACAAGAAGATGACAGATTCTATTTCTATCATTACTAGAAATCCGCTAAAAATCGATCAAAAAAACCGACCAAAGTTGGTCGGTTATGGTCAATTACTGATCAAAACGCAACTACTAAGGTGTGGACGGTATTTTGATGGTCGGAATGGCTTACCGACCAAAGTTGGTCGGAAATTACCGACCAACGTTGGTCGGTAGCTTAAAACGACCATCTGACAAGTTTAAGTACTTACCGACCAACTTTGGTCGAAAATATATTTTATTAATTTAATTTTACCGATCAAAGTTGGCCGGTTTAACTAAATTATGTTTTTTTATATTAAAATTAAAAAATACCGACCAACTTTGGTCGGTAATTGAAAATATATATTGTTTTAAAATAACTAAAATTAAACATTACCGACCAACTATGGTCGATAACCTCAACAGTGCAGGCAAAATACCGACCAATAATGTTGAATCCTGGGAATTCAATGTTCATTAACCGACCAACTTTGGTCGGAATTTTGGAATAATATTTTTTTTATTAAAAATCGACCAACTTTGGTCGGTTTTTTTGGGTTTAATTTTGGCATAAAATGCCTGTTTTGGCAGCTACACCACCTGTCAGCATATCAATATACCTAATAACAACAACAACAATAACAACAATAACAACAACACAACAACAACAACGATAACAACAACAACAACAACAACAACAACAATAACAACAACACAACAATAACCAAAACATTCAATAAATACTTTAAAACTAACAAATTAAAGTTCAATTGAACATAAAAATTCAAAACCAAGTTAAAACTAATTACAACTAGTTCAAAACTAGTTCTACTTGTCTAGTTCAAAGTATGTAAAAGTCAAGGGGTAGTTTCTACAACATCATCATCACCATCTGATGAACTTTCATTTACAAGATGGTATAGAGAACGGTCTTGTGGAGGACGGGAAGAACAATCACAGGGAGGACGGGAGGAACGATCACGAGCAGGACGGGAGGAACGATCACGTAGAGGTCGACCCTCTAGAGATGACTCACGAGATCGGGGCAACGGAAAAGCTCCACTAGATAGGAGAGTTCTGATCTGAGCTTGCATGCCAAGGAATTGAGCATCTCTAAGCCTTTCTCTTTCCTTGGCCGCTTCTAGCTCGGATGTGAGCTTTGTCACTGTCTCCCGCATAGCGGAGAGGGTCTCCCTATTAAGTTGCTCGCCTTGCGAGGAAGTCCCTATTCCTCGCATTCCACACTTATAGCGATGGAAGTTTTTAGTAGGAAGCCCGTATACCTT
>AWOL01S0008985.1:38288-122275 GCA_000715115.1 Nicotiana otophora
AACTATTCAAGACAATACAAAGTTAATAATTCAATTCTAACTAAACTATTCAAGACAATACAAACTCAAAATTGAAACACTCATCAGTTAAAATGGCAAAAGCTCGAAACCCCTCTTTTTTTTGTACTGACCAGGGATTTTCGCATCTGCGGCAACTTGGCCGCTTCTGCGCTAACTGCACGTGCGAAAAAAGTCCCGCATCTGGGCCTTTGCCTGCATCTGCGCGCCTGTTTGCGCTCATGTGCAAGCCGTTTCTATGTGCGTCCCTCCGCATCTGCGCTCACGCAGGTGCGGACTTTCCCTCGCACCTGCGACCACTGCCCCACAGTCCATTTGCTCATCTACGCTTGCCAGGCTCGCTTCTGCGAGCTCGCACCTACGATGGAATTTCCGCAGGTGCGATTGCAGCAGAGGGCAGAAACTTCAGCTATTTCTTCTAAGTCCGAATTTGATCCGTTAACCATCCGAAACTCACTCGAGGCCCTCGGGACCTCAACCAAATATACCAACAAGTCCTAAAACATCATATGAACTTAGTCGAGTCTTCAAATCATATCCAACAACAATAAAAATACGAATCAACCATAGATTCAAGCCTAATGAACTTTGAAACTTTCCATTTCTACAAACAACGCCAAAACCTATCAAATCACATAACGGAGGTACTCAAATTTCTAGAATCGGATTTTGACCCCGATATCAAAAAGTCAACCCCCCGGTCAAACTTTCCAAAAATTTAACTTTCGGCATTTCAAGCTTAATTCCACTACGGACCTCCAAATAATATTCCGGGCATGCTCCTAAGCCCAAAATCACCATATGGAGCTATTGGAATTATAAAAATTCAAATCCGAGGTCGATTACACATAGGTACATATCCGGTCTATTTTTCTAACTTAAATTTTTAATTATGAGACTAAGTGTCTCATTTTATTCCGAATTCCTTCCGGACCTGAACCAACTAACCCGGTAAGTCATAAAATAACTATACAGCATATATTGAGAAGTAAATGGGGGAACGGGGTTATAACACTCAAAATGACCGGACGGGTCGTTACATTCTCCCCCTCTTAAACAAACGTTCATCCTTGAACGGGTTTAGAACAATACCTGGAGTCTCAAATAAGTGTGGATATTTGCTCTGCATCTCCTGCTCAATCTCCCAAGTAGCTTCTCCAACTGGCTGGCCTCTCCACTGCACATTCACTGATGCTATGCTCTTTGACCTCAACTTTTGAACCTGTCGGTCTAAAATAGCCACCGGCTCCAAATCGTAAGTCAAATTATCGCTCAGCTGTACCGTACTGAAATCCAGAATATGAGACGGATCCCCGACATACTTTCAGAGCATGGATACGTGGAACACTAGATGAACACCTGATAGACTGGGTGGCAAAGAAAGTTCATAAGCCACCTCTCCAATTTTCTTAAGTATCTCAAAAGGCCCAATATACCGAGGGCTCAACTTACCTTTCTTCCCGAACCTCAACACACCTTTCATGGGTGAAATCTTGAGCAGAACCTTCTCCCCAACCATGTAAGTAATATCGCAGACCTTCCTGTCGGCATAACTCTTCTTCCTAGACTGCGCCGTGTGAAACTGTTCCTGAATTACTTTGACCTTCTCTAAAGCATCCTGAACCAAGTCAGTACTTAATAGTCTAACCTCACCCGGCTCAAACCAACCCACCGGAGACCGACATCGTCTCCCATATAAAGCTTCATACGGAGCCATCTGAATACTTGACTGGTAGCTATTATGGTAAGCAAACTCCGCGAGTGGCAGAAATGGATCCCAAGAACCCCCACAATCAATGACACAAGCGCGTAGCATATCCTCCAATATCTGAATAGTGCACTGGGACTGTCCGTCCATCTGAGGGTGAAATGTTGTACTCAACTGAACCTGTGTGCCCAATTCTCATTGCACTGCCCTCCAAAACTGTGAGGTAAACTACGTACCCCGATCTGAAATAATGGACACCGGCACACCGTGTAGGCGAACAATCTCGCGAATATAAATCCCAGCCAACCGCTCCAAAGAATAATTAGTACCCACTGAAATAAAATGCGCAGATTTGATCAACCAATCTACTATCACCCAAACAGCATCAAACTTTCTCAAAGCCCGTGGGAGCCCAACTACAAAGTCCATGGTAATACGCTCCCACTTCCACTCCGGAATTTCAAGTCTCTGAAGCAATCCTACTGGCCTCTGATGTTCATACTTTACCTGTTGACAATTTAAACACCGAGATACAAACCCAGCTATATCTTTCTTCATCCACCTCCACCAATAGTGCTGTCGCAAATCCTGATACATCTTTGCGGCACCTGGATGAGTAGAGTACTGTGAACTGTGAGCTTCATGGAGAATCAGCTCACGCAAACCATCTACATTAGGCACACATAGTCTGCCCTGCATCCGTAATACACCGTCATCTCCAATAGTGACTTCCTTGGCATCACCGTGCTGAACCGTGTCCTTAAGGACAAGCAGATGTGGATCATCATACTGGCGCTCTCTGATGCGATCATATAAAGAAGACCGAGAAACCACACAAGCCAAAACTCGATTCGGCTCGGAAATACCCAATCTAACAAACTGGTTGGCCAAAGCCTGAACATCCAATGCTAGAGGCCTCTCTGCTACCGGTAAATATGCTAAGCTGCCCAAACTTTCCGCCTTACGACTCAAGGCATATGCCACTACATTGGCCTTTCCAGGATGATAGAGAATTGTGATATCATAATCCTTAAGAAACTCCAACCATCTCTGCCGCCGCAAATTAAGATCCTTCTGTTTAAACAGTTGTTGTAAACTCTGATGATCTGTATATACCTCATACTGGATACCATACAAGTAATACCACCAGATTTGTAAGGCATGGACAATAGTTTCTAACTCAAGATCGTGGACTGGATAATTCTTCCCATATACCTTTAACTGTCTGGACACATATGCAATCACCCTACCGTCTTTCATAAGTACTGCGCCGAGACCAATACACGACACGTCATAATACACAGTATACGAATCTGAACCTGTAGGCAACACCGATACTAGAGCTGTAGTCAAAGCTGTCTTGAGCTTCTGAAAGCTTTCTTCACATTCATCCGACCATCTGAACGAAGCACCTTTCTGGGTCAATTTAGTCATAGGCGATGCAATATATGAGAATCCCTCCACGAAGCGACGATAATAACCGGCCAAGCCGAGAAAACTCCAAATCTCAGTAACTGAAGAGGGCATGGGCCAATTCTAAACTGCCTCTATTTTCTTCGGATCTACCTTAATTCCTTCACTGGACACTATATGTCCCAAGAATGCCACCGAACTAAGCCAAAACTCGCACTTAGAGAATTTAGCATAAAGTCTCTCCTCTCTCAGCCTATGTAATACAATACCTAAGTGTCGTGCATGCTCCTCCCGGTTACGTGAGTACACCAGAATATCATCAATAAATACCATGATAAATAAATCAAGACATAGCTGGAATACACTATTCATCAAATGCATAAATGTTGTTGGGGGCATTGGTTAGCCCAAAAGACATCACAATAAATTCATAGTGGCCATAACGAGTTCTGAATGCCGTCTTCAAAATATCCGAATCCCTAATCTTCAACTGGTGATACCCAGATCTCAAATCAATTTTGGAGAACACCCCTGCTCCCTGAAGCTGGTCAAATAAGTTATCAATACGCGACAAGGGATATTTATTCTTGATTGTAACTTTGTTCAACTGCTTATAATCGATGCACATCCGCATAGTACCATCTTTCTTTTTCACAAACAGAACCGAAACACCCCAAAGTGACACACTGGGCCTAATAAAACCCTTTTCAAGGAGTTCCTAAAGTTGCTATTTCAATTCTTTTAACTCAGTCGGTGCCATACGATACAGAGGAATAGAAATGGGCTGAGTGCCCTGCACCAAGTCAATACCAAAATCAATATCTCTGTCGGGTGGCATACCCAGCAGGTCTGTAGGAAATACATCTGGAAAGTCTCGCACGAATGGTACTGAATTAATAATAGGAGTATCTACATCAACGTCTCTTACAAAGGCCAAATATGACAAGCACCCCTTCCAACCATACGTTGGGCCTTAAAATAAGAAATTACCCTGCTAGGAACTAGATCTAGAGAACCCCTCCATTCAATCTTTGGCAACCCCGGCATCGTCAACGTCACGATTTTTGCGTGACAGTCCAGAATAGCAAGACATGGAGACAACCAATCCATACCCAGGATTACATCGAAATCAACTATACCGAGTAATAAGAGATCAACTTTAGTCTCCAGTTCCCAGATAGTTACCACACATGACCGATACACACGATCCACAGTAATAATATCGCCCACCAGTGTAGATACACAAACAGGTGAACCTAAGGACTCACAGGGCATATCCAGATAATGAGCAAAATATGATGATACATATGAATAAGTGGAACCAGGGTCAAATAATATAGAAGCCTCCCTGTGGCACACTGCAACAATACCTGTGATTACTGCATCTGAGGCAACAACATCTGGCCTGGCAGGAAAAGCATAGAATTGAGCCTGCCCGCCACCTGATCGGCCTCCCCCTCTTGGGCGACCCCTAGCTGCCTGACCCCTACCCCGAACTGGCTGGGCGGGTGATGTAACTGCTGGAACTGGTGTCGTTGGTCGAGAACTCTGTTGTGGAGCCTCACTCAATAGCCTAGGACAATCTCTTTTGAAATGACCCAATTCTCCGCACTCGAAACAACCCCTCCTCTGACGGAACTGCTGCTCCTGATAACCCGAAGAATTACCTGTAGAAGCCTGAGCAGATGAGGCATGATTAGAAATCTACGCTGGTAGTGCACTGAATGAAGACTGGCCTGAGTGAGCACTGTAAGAACTATGGCAAGCTGATGCACCACGATGAGCTGGACGATCAGCATGAGCGTGTCTGTAAGAACGGCCCCTACCGGGGTAAAACTGACCCCCTGAAGGAACACCGCTGAAATCATCAGAACCACGAGGCCTCTTAGCCTCCCTCTCAACCCGCTCCTGGCTACAAACCATCTCAATCTGACGAACAATGTCGACAACCTCGTCGAAAGTAGTACTAGACACTCTCTCTCTCTAGTCATGAGTAATCGAATCTGAAAAGTGAGGCCATCTATGAATCTCCTGATCCTTTACCTGTCTGTGAGAATCAACCAGATAGCATGACAGACCAATTTTGAAAATCTCATCTCATATTGTGTCATGGACATATCACCCTAACGAAGCTGCTCAAACTGCCTGCATAGCTCCTCTCTACGGGACTGAGGCACGAACTTCTCCAGGAATAGATCGAAGAACTGCTGCCAAGTAAGGAGTGTTGCACCGACCGGCCTACATCTCTCGTAAGACTCCCACCATCTGAAGGCATCCCCAAAAAACTGAAAAGTAGTGAATGAGACCCCACTGGTCTCTAGAATACCCGTTGTCCGAAGCATCTGTTGACACTTATCCAGAAAATCCTAGGCATCCGCTGACTCGGTACCACTAAATTGTGGAGGTTGAAGCCTCTCAAATCTCTCAAGTCCCCTTTGCTTATCATCTGCCATAACAGGAACTACCGGGGCCTGAATAGCTACAACCAGCTGGGCTGGTAGTGCCCCTGGTATCTCAAGTCCATGTACTACCTGGTCCGGAGTACGGGCAACAAGGGTATGAGTACCTCCCCCGGCCTAAGAAGTGGCAGGTGCGGCCTGAGCCGAAACCACCTGAGCAAGACCAGTGCAAGCTGGCAATATCTGGGCCAAGGTCTCCTAAAGGCTTGGAATCTCAATGGGCACAGCTGGTGCCTGAGCTGATCCCGTCGGCTCAACTATATATGGAATCTGCTCCTGAGCTGGAGCAACTAGTAGTACTACAGGTGCTGGTCCAACTGTGGTACGAGCTATACCTCGACCTCTACCTCGGCCCCGGCCTCTACCACGACCCCGGCCTCTCGTGGCCCTAACTGGTGGCTGACCATCTGATCCGGTAGTACGTGTCCTCACCATCTGTGAGAGAATAGAATAGCAAAAATTTAGTTTCCGGAATCAACAAATTCGCACGACAGAATACAAGAAAGTGAAATTTTCCTAAGGGTTCTGAAGCCTCTTGAAGATAAGTACAGACGTCTCCGTACCGATCCGCAAGACTCTACTAAACCTGCTCATGACTCATGAGACCTATGTAACCTAGGCTCTGATACCAACTTGTCACGACCCAAAATCCCAACCTGTCGTGATGGCGCCTATCTTGATACTAGGCAAGCCGATAATATCCATTATCCACAATTTCTTTCAAGTTTGAAAATATAATATTTAAATAAAATACAAAATTTTACAAATACTAATACGAATATTTCCCAAAACCTGGTGTCACTGAGTACATGAGCATCTAATATGAATACAAGTCTGGAAAATATGGTCTGTAATAGTCAGAGACCAAATACAGTAAACAAGGAGATAGAGAAGGAGAGACAAGGTCTACGGAACACGCTAGCTACCTCAAAATCTCCTGAAATTCAACTGCGCAAAAGGATCAACACCCGCTATGTCCAGGAAAACTTGGATCTGCACACGAAGTGCAGGGTGTAGTATGAGTACAACCAACTCAGCAAGTAACAATAATAACTAAGGAACTGAAGATAGTGAAGAGCTACACAATTATAGTTCACTTTCAATAATTCCAGCAAACAATAGACATGCTTTCAAATCCGGCAGTTTAAATCAGATCAATTTTTTTATACAGTTCAATTTCATGTAATCCGGATAGAAAATCTTTCAGAGATTTCACAACAATGACAGATAGAAATCAAGTGCAATAACAAATGCAAAGCAAGTATAGCCTCTCAGGCAACAGTCACTCAACTCATCACTCGGCTCTCAGCCCTAAGCACTCACGCTCAATGGGTACCCGCGCTCACTGGGGGTGTACAAACTCCGGAGGGGCTCCTACAGCCCAAGCGCCATAATCCGCACGGACAACTCACGTGCTGTACGGACAACTCATGTGCTATAATATCATGTACGGACAACTCACGTGCCATAATATCCTTACCTCACTAACAGGCCCTCGGCCTTACTCGGTCCTCTACCTCTCTAGTCTCTCGGGCACTCAGAAATCACAAAGATTAGCCTAAATAAAGATAACATAGTGCATCAACAAAATCAAGAAAGACCAAGGTATGATACACAAGAAAAATCATGACTGAGCACAAGATAGCAATTAGCGAATAATTCAACAAGTACGTGACCTCGGTAGGTCCCAACAATACTATCACATAGCCTAAGCATGATTTCTAAATTCTAACTTGATTTAGAGTTAAATTTCTTCAACACATATAGAGCATATAGCTAAAAATAAATTAATTAACTTTATAGTTTCACGGGACGGATCAAGTCACACTCCCCTCGGTGTATGCCCACACGCTTGTCACCTAGCATGTGTGTCACCTCCAAAATAATCACATGACACAAGATTCCGGGGTTTCATACCCTCAGGACCAGATTTAAAACTATTAATTAATTCCAGCCATGACATTCTTATTCTGCAATGTCCTTTTCTCGTGAATTAGTCTCCAAACGCCTCGAATATAGCCATAAATAATTTGTTTCGATCAATAAAATTTATTGGAATTAATTCCATAAGCAAATGCTAATTTTCCATAAAAATCTGAAAATTAGCTCAAAACATCGCCAGTGGGGTCCACATCTCGGAACCCGACAAAAGTTACGAAATCTGAAAGCCCATTCAACCACGAGTCTAACCATACTAATTTTACCAAAATCCGACATCAACTCGACCTCCAAATCATCAAATCTTATTTCAAATACCTACGTTCAAAGCCCTCGATTTACACCTCAAAAACATGTAATCTAGTCGGATTATTCGATGATAATTCAATATTATGGAGTAGAAATGATCACAAGGGACTTATCTCATGTTTTCCCATAAAAACCTTGCTCAAAATCACCCAATCCGAGCTTGAAATGCCCAAACAATGGCAATAGCTCGGAACCCCTCTATTTTTGTACTGACCAGGGATTTTCGCATCTGCGGCAACTTGGCCTCTTCTGTGCCAACTGCATGTGCGGAAGAAGTCCCGCATCTGCGCCTTTGCCCGCATCTGCGCGCCTGTTTGCGCTCATGCGCAAGCCGCTTCTGCACGCGTCCCTCCGCATTTGCGCTCACGCAGGTGCGGAATTTCCCTCGCACCTGCGACCACTACCTCACAGTCCATACGCTTGCCAGGCTCGCTTCTGCGAAGGAATTTCCGCAAGTGTGATTGTAGCAGAGGGCAGAAACTTCAGCTATTTCTTCTAAGTCCGAATTTGATCCGTTAACTATCCGAAACTCACCCGAGGCCCTCGGGACCTCAACCAAATATACCAACAAGTTCTAGAACATCATACGAACTTAGTTAAGTCTTCAAATCTTATCCAACAATACTAAAAACACAAATAAACCATAGATTCAAGCCTAATGAACTTTGAAACTTTCCATTTCTACAAACAACGCCAAAACTTATCAAATCACGTCCGATTAACTTTAAATTTTGCACACAAGTCTTAAATGACATAACAGAGGTACTCAAATTTCCAGAATCAGATTTCGACCCCGATATCTAAAAGTCAACCCCCCGGTCAAACTTCCCAAAAATTCAACTTTCGGCATTTCAAGCCTAATTCCACTACGTATCTCTGAAAAATATTCCGGGCACGCTCCTAAGCCCAAAATCACCATACAGAGCTATTGGAATCATAAAAATTCAAATCCGAGGTCATTTACACATTGGTACATAGTCGGTCCATTTTTCTAACTTAAACTTTCAATTATGAGACTAAGTGTCTCATCTCATTCCAAATTCCTTCCGGACCCGAACCTACTAACCCGGTAAGTCATAAAAAAAACTATATAGCATAAATTGAGCAGTAAATGGGGGAACGGGATTATAACACTCAAAATGACCGGCCGGGTCGTTACACTATACATCTCTCTCTCTCTCTCTCTCTCTCTCTGTATATATATATATATATATATACACACACACACACACACACATATACACACACACACACACACACACACTTCATTGTAATACTTTAACTATATATAGCTTGTTATAGTATATGTTTTTTTTTTGGGTGTGTGTGTGTATATATATATATATATATATAACATGCTTCATTGTACTACTTTAACTACATATATAGCATGTTATATATAGTATATGTTAGTGTATTTATTATTTATATTACAAGAGTGTTAACGGATTATATTTATATTATTTAGATAGTAAATATAAAAGTAATTCAAAATTTTGACCAATATTGACGTAATAACCTACCAACTTTGGTCTGTTATTTTGCAGAAAATAACAATTACCGACCAAAGTTGGTCGGTAAATGTTTTCCCTGCATTAACCGACCAACGTTGGTCGGTAATTTGAAATATAAATTCTTAAATATTATAAAATATTTTAAATAAAAACTTGGGTCCAGATTACCGACCAACGTTGGTCGGTATTCCTAAATTTTCTTTGACTAAGCAAGTCTGACCTGCTGGGTCAATTCATTGACCGATTTACCGACCAACGTTAGTCGGTATTTAGTTTTAAAAAATATAAAAAATAATTTCCAGTTTTCGTCCAAGCTGGACGATTTTTGGTCGCTTTGTTTGACCGACCAACGTTGGTCGGAAATATTTGGTCGGTGTTTAGCAGATTTCTAGTAGTGTATTTCATTGGGTCTGAAACCATCTTCTCCTATTGAAAGTGTTCAGAATAAACCCCCTACAGAAATAATATTCACAGTGATAAAAGTGGAATAATAACGTAGCACCGAGATATGGTGATTAACAAGAATAGAGAGTGAGCGATATTGTAGTAAGGTGAGAATATCAAAAGAGGGTTATTTCTTTTGAGTGTTATAGTGGTCTTTGGAGTATTTTACTCGGACCTACAAAGTGTAAAATTCCTTGCTATAGTGATATCAGTTGCTTCTCTCAGGGTCGTGGTTTTTCCCTTATTCAAAAGGGGTTTCCACGTAAAACTCTTGGTGTCGTTGTCACTCTTTTATTCTTGTTAATTACCGTATCTCAGTGCTACTTTATTATTCCGCTTTTATTACTGTAAATATTATTTCTGTAGGGGGTTTATTCCCAACAACTGGTATCAGAATACAGGTTCTGCTCGTTCACAGAAATACTATTCACTGTCGGTAGTACTATACTCAGTGAAAAATAAAAATGTCTGGAGTAAAGTACGAGGTAGCAAAATTTAACAGAGATAGCAATTTCTCAACATGGCAAAGAAGGATGAGAGATCTGCTCATCCAACATGTATTACACAAGGTACTAGATATTGATGCCAAAATGCCTGATACCATGAAAGCTGAGGATTGGGCTGACTTGGATGAAAGGGTTGCTAGTGTAATCAGATTGCCCTTATCAGATGATGAGGTAAATAACATCATTGATGAAAACACTGTACGTGGCATTTGGGCAAGGTTGGAAAGCCTATACATGTCCAAAACGCTAACAAATATATTGTACCTGAAGAAGCAGCTATACGCCCTACACATGGGTGAAGGTACAAAATTTATGTCACATTTAAATGTGTTTAACGGACTAATCACACAGCTCGCCAATCTAGGAGTGCAAATCGAGGAATAAGATAAAGCCATCTTGTTGTTGAACTCGTTGCCATCTTCGTACGATAATCTGGCAACAACCATCTTGCACGGTAAGACTACTATTGAGTTGAAAGATGTCACATCGGCTCTTTTAAGCAATGAGAAGATGAGAAAGAAGCCTGAAAATCAAGGACATGCTCTCATCACAGAAGCTAGAGGCAGGAATTATCAAAGGAGTTCGAGCAACTATGGTAGATCCGGAGCTCGTGGGAAGTCTAAGAACCGATCCAAATCAAGAGCTAGAAATTGCTACAATTTTGATCAACCATGTCACTTCAAAAGAGATTGCCCAAATCTAAGGAAGGGCAAAGGTGAAACTAGTAGCCAGAAGAATGACGACAACACAGCCGCCATGGTGCAAAACAATGATAATGTTGTCCTCTGTATAAACGAGGAAGATGAATGCATGCACTTATCAGGTTCAGAGTCGGAATGGGTGGTTGATACAACAACATATTACCATGCCACACCGGTAAGAGATCTTTTTTACAGATATGTAGCAGGTGATTTCGGCCTTGTGAGAATGGGTAACACAAGTTACTCAAAGATTGCGAGGATTGGTGATATTTGTATCAAGACAAATGTTGGATGCACATTGGTTCTGAAGGACGTGCGACATGTACCTGATTTACGGATGAACTTGATCTCTAGAATTGCTTTAGACCGAGATGGATACGAGAACTATTTAGCAAATCAAAAGTGGAGACTCACCAAGGGATCATTGGTGATTGCAAAGGGAGTTTCTCGTGGCACATTGTACAGGACAAATGCAGAAATATGCCTAGGTGAATTGAATGCGGCACAAGCTGATATTTCTATAGATTTGTGGCACAAAAGGATGGGCCATATGAGCGAGAAGGGATTGCAGATTCTTGCCAAGAAATCACTAATTTCTTATGCCAAAGGTACAACGGTAAAACCCTATAACTACTGTTTATTTGATAAGCAGCATAGAGTCTCATTTCAGACATCATCTGAAAGAAAATTGAATATACTTGATTTGGTATATTCTAATGTTTGTGGTTCCAATGGAAATTGAATTGATGGGCGGTAACAAATATTTTGTTGCTTTTATTGATGATGCTTCATGAAAATTATGGGTTTATTTTATGAAAACCAAAGATCAGATATTTCAATTTTTCCAAAAGTTTCATGCTATGGTGGAAAGGGAGACAAGCCAAAAGCTAAAGCGTATCCGAACTAACAATGGAGGTGAGTACACTTCAAGGGAATTTGAAAAGTATTGTTCGAACCATGGGATCAGACATGAAAAGACAGTTCTTGGAACCCTAAAACACAATGGCGTAGCCGAAAGGATGAATCGTACCATTGTGGAGAAGGTGAAAAGCATGCTCAGAATGTCTAAACTGCCTAAGTCATTCTGGGATAAATCAGTTCAGGCAGCCTGTTACCTGATCAATAGGAGTCCATCAGTTTCGTTGGTGTTTGACATCCCAGAAAGAGTTTGGATCAACAAGGAGGTGTCCTACTCGTATGTGAAGGTGTTCGGTTGCAAAGCTTTTGCGCATGTACCAAAGGAGTAGAGAACAAAACTAGACGATAAATTTGTTCCTTGTATATTCATCCGATATGGAGATGAAGAATTCGGATACAGATTGTGGGATCCCGTAAAGAAGAAGGTGATCAGAAGTAGAGAGGTAGTCTTCCGAGAAAATGAAGTTGGAACTGCTGATGATATGTCAGAGAAGGCCAAGACTGGAATTATTCCTAACCTTGTTACTATTCCTTCTACTTCTAACAATCCCACAAATGCAGAAAGTACGACCGATAAGGTTGCCGAGCAGGGGGAGCAACCTGGTGAGGTTATTGAGCATGGGGAGAAACTTGATGATGATGTCGATCAAATGGACCACCCCACTCTGGGAGAAGAACAACCTCAACCTCTGAGGAGATCAGAAAGGCCAAGGATAGAGTCATGCATGTACCCTTCCACGGAGTATGTCCTCATCAGTGATGAGGGGAGCCAGAAAGTCTTAAGGAGGTGATGTCCCATCCAGAAAAGAACTAGTGGATGAAATCCATGCACGAGGAGATGGAATTTTTGCAGAAAAATGGCACGTACAAGCTGGTTGAACTTCCAAAGGGTAAAAGACCACTCAAATGTAAGTGGGTCTTTAAACTCAAGAAAGATGGAAATGGCAAGCTGGTCAGATACAAAGCTCGAATGGTGGTAAAAGGCTTCGAGCAGAAGAAAGGTATTGATTTTGACAAAATTTTCTCACCCGTTGTCAAAATGACTTCTATTCGAACAATCTTGAGCTTAGCAGCTAGCTTAGATCTTGAAGTGGAGCAGTTTGGACGTGAAAACTCCATTTTTTCATGGAAATTTGGAAGAGGAGATCTATATGGAGCATCCAGAAGGATTTGAAGTAGATGAAAGAAAACACATGGTGTGCAAACTAAATAAGAGTCTTTATGGGTTGAAGCAGGCACCGAGACAGTGGTACAAGAAGTTTGACCCATTCATGAAAAGTCAAATTTACACAAAGACATATTCTGATCCATGTGTATACTTCAAAAGATTTTTTGAAAATAATTTTATTATATTATTGTTATATGTGGATGACATGTTAATTATAGGAAAAGACAAGGGGCTGATCGCAAAGCTGAAGGGATATTTGTCCAAGTCATTTGATATGAAGGACTTGGGCCCATCACAACAAATTCTGGGTATGAAGATAGTTCGAGAGCGAACAAGCATAAAGTTGTGGCTGTCTCAGGAGAAGTACATTGAATGTGTACTGGAACGCTTCAACATGAAGAATGCTAAGCCAGTCAGTACACCTCTTGCTAGTCATCTAAAGTTGAGCAAGAAGATGTGTCCTACAACTGTGGAGGAGAAAGGGAACATGGCTAGAGTTCCTTATTCTTCAGCAGTCGAAAGCTTGATGTATGCAATGGTATGCACCAGACCTGATATTACTCATGCAGTTGGTGTAGCAGATTCCTTGAAAATCCTGGAAAGGAACATTGGGAAGAAGTCAAGTGGATACTCAGGTACCTGAGAGGTACCACAGGAGATTGTTTGTGCTTTGGAGGATCTGATCCAATCTTGAAGGGCTATACAGATGTTGATATGGCAGGTGACAATAGAAAATCCACTACTGAATATTTGTTTTATTTTCAGGGGAAGCTATAACATGGCAGTCAAAGTTGCAGAAGTGTGTCGCACTTTCTATAATTGAAGCGCAGTATATTTCCGCTACTGAAGCTGGCAAGGAGATGATATGGTTGAAATGGTTCCTTCAAGAGCTTGGCTTGCATCAGAAGGAGTATGTCGTCTATTATGATAGTCAAAAAGCAATGGACCTTAGCAAGAACTCCATGTACCATGCAAGGACCAAACACATAGACGTGAGATGTCACTGGATTTGAGAAATGGTAGAGAATGAATCTCTAAACATCTTGAAGATTTCTACAAGTGAGAATCCCGCAGATATGCTGACCAAGAGACAAGTTTGAATTGTGCAAAGAACTTGTCGGCATGAACTCTATATGAAAAACTGGAGTTACCTCCTTAAGGTGCATGGGTCTTGAGGGGGAGATTTGATGGGTCCATCCCATATGTAAGGAAGACATCTTCCTTTTGGCTTTGAATTGTCAAGGCAACTAAAGGAATAGTAAGGAAGATTTTATGGAAAATATTTCTTTGGTTTCACATTGAATATTTGACTCTTGACAAACTCATGATATCATTGATGACATCAATGAAGTATAAACACTATAAATATGTGTCTTGCTCTCATTGTAATACACACCAACAAAGAGAGAAACAAAGAGTGAGGTTTCACACACAAGGTATAAGAAAATAGTTTGTATTCCTATTAATTTAAAATAGCTTGAGCCATAAAATTACAATATGAAGATTAGCATAAAGTTCACTTTAAGGGGAAAAGATGGATAGCATTTCGTACAATAAGATGACAGATTCTATTTCTATTTCATTGGGTCTAAAACCATCTTCTCCCGTTGAAAGGAACATTTAGCTAACTACATTGGCTAACATCAAAAAATTAGCTTAATGGTGTAACTTAATATCTACAATTAAGAGTAAAAACCGCCCACCACATGATCCAATATTTTGTCAGCTCCTCCTTAATATGAACAAGGATGAGTTTTGGAGAGGGTTGCGCCAACCAAAACTTTGAATCTAAAAGTGAGGCGTCGATCTCACGCCTTATCATTAAATACCAAAATTGATTTTGCTCCATTTTTCTCATGACAAGAGCATTTTTTTCAATGAAAATCGTGTGCTTTTCATTTACAATATTGTTTACCCGAAAAACGGATAGAGCTGAATTTATACGTAATTCTAAGGATACGCGGTATAAATTTGTACGAATTGGGAAAGATACATGAATGTGTACTAAAATTAGTTATAAAAGAGACGAATGCAAACTACATGAACCAGGTAGCCTAAGACTTCGAATTTAATCACCTCCAAATTGGGTGAAGAACGATTGATAAAAGAAACAATATGACCAAAAATACCAAAACTAAAGAGAAATAGTATTAGCACTGTTCTCTGTATATATTAGGATGAATGTGTGTATGAATCAATGTCCTAATACAAATGATAATCACTCTTCATATAGTGGGAGAATCCCATTTTGGGTATAATTAAATACATAGTGGAGATCCCATAATAGATTAATTAATCAGTTTTTGCTTGATTTACGCCACGATTATCTCCCCATATGCGGCTATAACGACTCTTTTGTCCCTTGGTCGGTCTCTGGATCTCGAGCTCGATATTGACTCGAACTTTACATTGATTGGTCTCTAGATCTCGAGCTCGATATTGACTCGAGCTCGACATTGATCGGTCTCTGGATCTCGAGCCTGATATTAACTCGAGCTCGACATTGATCGGTCTCTGGATCTCGAGCCTGATATTGACTCGAGCTCGGTATTGATCGGTCTCTGGGTCTCAAACTCGATAACCCAACTTCACATCACAACTCGATATTATAATGACGAACCTAAGTCTATCATGCTCCAATCTTGATTAATCATACGAAGGGCAAACTTGGTTTTGACCGTATACAGATAGTCCCCTCGTTTCTCGGAAATAAGGTGGCGAGAAACGATATGATTTTTCAATCCTCCGACTGGAAGAATGCTGACGTCTGTGGCGAGCCCGATTGTGACGTATGTGACAAATGTCCAGTCGGTCCAGTAACCAAGGTATTTAAGTGTGCGTCAGTCGATGGTCATCCACTGCCAATTTTGAATCGTCGTTGTGAAATCCATGAATAGCCCCCTTCTTCATTATTTCAAACTTTTACATTCAAGCCCTTTTCATTCTAATCTTCATAGTCCCCTTTCATTATTCACAGTCCCTTTTCATTCTAATCTTTACAGTCCTTCGCCTTCTCGAAAGCTTCATATTTCTAAGTTTTGGAATTTCTTTTCTTGTTCTTTTCAGAATACCAAATACTTCAATCTCCCTTCTTCTCTGTTCTCAGAGACTAAATGGCAAAAATATCTAAAACCATTCCACAGAAAGAGGTCGCTTCCTCATCTCGGTCGACCGACGAGAAACCAGTGGTGGAGCCACGCCTTGAAGAACTTGTTCCCGGGGGGTGTGTTATTGATTCCGACTTTAAGGTCGAGAAACCCTCTTTGATTGTCGGTCGATGCGAGCCGGTATCGAGATATATATGCTCGATACCAATAAGTCTCCTTGATTTGGTGAAGAAAGATTATAATTGGGCAAACAAAGAGGTCGTGATACCGGCACCAGAGGAAGCGATCACTACCCACGTGGAAGGGTACCTGAGTGTTTATACTTATCCTTTCACGATGGGTCCCCTCGATCCGGTCATCATCAAATTTTGCAAAAAATACCAGGTTACCCTCGGTCAAATTCACCCTTATTTCTGGAGGATCGTGATTTTGCTCCATTTCTTTGTGAGCAAAATCGATTGGCTTCCCTTTACCTTTGACCACCTCATAAAATTATATAGCCCTCGACTTTACCGAAGTGGGCTGATAAAGCTTCTACGTCGTGCCGCCAAGGCGTTCAGCTCGAGTATATATGAAGACAAAGATCAGGGTTGGATGGGTAGGTTTGTTCGAGTGAAGACCTCGGACCTAATTCCAGCTAAGAGCATGCCATTTCCTGAGAAATGGAATATAAAACGTAAGTATGATCCCGTTTTAAATTTCTGTTTGTTGTTTCACATCTTCGTCTTTTCTTATTAGTGTATTTCGTTATGCACTCGTTGCTTGGATGTTGGGTGCGGTTCCCCACCTCGAGAACTGGGTCAAAATCCTGGTTTCGACGTCAATATTTGCCGAGTTCACATGGCGCTATTTGTCGAAGGGTCGGTGGGAAGGTCGTACTCATGGTAAGCTTTCATCTTGGCTTACCAATTTACTTATAGTTCGAGGTGATATGTTTATTTGAAGCATGAGTTAACTTATTTTCTCCCTTTGCATGTCTCGAAAAGGATGCGGCTATGAGGCCCTCATCTAGTGATGAAGACGTTTTACCGCCTATCTCAAAACCGGTAAAGGAAAATAAGAGAAAAAGACCTCTGACTCCGAGGGTCAAAAACCTAGGAAGAGGACATCTCGTAAGCCCAAGGGAAATATAATCCCACTAACTATGGAGTCAGTTCAAAGACTAAGGGATGAAGAAAAAGAAGAAGAAGAAGAAGAAGAAGAAGAAGAAGAAGGTGGTTCTGGGCTGGTGGCCCGTGGACGAGCTGGTTCCGATATTTGTAAAGCTTCGGAACCGGTGGGGACTGATTCCGCTCCACCCAGGTTCGATAAGGTCGGGGAGCAGACTTCGACCCAAGTTTCTGAGCCGAGGGGGGCCGAGGATGTTTTGCCTTGGGGTAAAATGACTGTCGAAGAAACGGTCGACGCTGGTGCAGAAACTGAGTTTGAGGCTCCCTAAGGAGGAGGTTGTGCCCCAAAACACTTGCCCGGGACAATAGAGATCGGAGATTCCCCCTCGTTTCCTTGATTTTTTCAATCGATGATACGTGACGCCCAGGCCGTGGAGATTTATCATAGAGAGGGAGCCCATGGAGAGGAGGATCCTTTCCGTGGTTATTTTGTTAGAGTAGAAGATGTCACCGGTCTGAGTGATTTGGAGGCTCCGAAGAAGAGCTCAGGTGAGGTGGGAGTTCCCTGTCTTTTCAACGAAACTCAACAGACCCTGAATCGGGTAAGTTCATTTTCTCTTTGTCTAATTTTCATACTTGTATTTTCTTTCCTTGTCTAATTCCTTCCTTCTATTTTTGTAGGCTTTTGCATTTTATCATGAAGCTTTCTTCCTGTCCCGGGGGAGCTGAACCGGTACGAAGCCAAAAATCGAAGGCTTCCCGAGAAGAGACATGCCTTCAAGCTTCTCAACGAGCAGAAGGAAGAAGAAGCAAAATGACTTCGGTTCGAGTTAGAAGCGGCTCAGAAAGAACAAACAGATTTGTCCGAGCAAGTAAAATAAATCTTTGAAGTTAATGATACTGACTCTGGTGCAATGGCTAATAGTTCGGTCCCACAAGTTCGGCAAAAGCTTGATGTTATCAGACAACTTCGTGTTGAGGTGGGCGCAATGAAAGTGGAGGCAGAGGAGTGGAAAAAGAAAATGGGTCGCCTTGCCTCAGAAAAGGAGGCCGCCCGAGCTCAACTGGCTTCAGCTGAGACCCAACTCCGAAGTTTAAAAGAGAAAGCCTTGGTGCAAGCCGAGAAAATTGGGGAGTTCCAGTATCGGTTGCGTTCAGTAACTTCTGATCGAGAGAGACTGTCTACAGAGCTAGACCCGGCCAAGTCGGAGGTCGAGATAACCATGGCTAATGCTAATGCCATGGTGGCCGTCTACCAGTCCGATGCTGAAGCTGCTTAGGTTCGAGCAAAAGAGGTTGCTGAGGCTTCTCAGGCTTGAACAAACTGGGTTGCCGAGCATGCTAAATGCCAATCTCGGAGGGAGGCTCTATAGGAGATCCACGCTCGTGGCTTCGATCTTATAACCGAGATCGAGAATGCTAAGGAGCTTGAAGCTGAATCCAGAGTGTTGCCCTTTTTCCGATGATGATGATACCGGGAGTATGAGCGTATCTGAAAGCGAAGTAGGCCTCGAGGGTGAAGATGTTGCTCCTATGGAGGACTAAGTCCTTTAGTATTTTTCATCTTTCTTTTAAGACCGTTTTGGTATTTTATAAAAAACAAAAAAAAATGATTGGGACACGATGCCCTTGTAAATGATTTTTGGTACATGTATATATAAAACTTTCTTCCTTCTATGGCTTCTGAATCTTTTGCCTTTTTTATTAATTCATACAAAGGCCAAAAAGTGCCTTAGCATGAAAGTACGAGTGAATGTTCGAACTCGTTCGTTTCTTATAGGTAGTCCCCGAGTGAATATTCAGACTCAAACTGAGATAGCTTTTAGACATGATAAATATATGTTAAGTGAAATGATTTGTTCAAACTCGAGTTAGGGTAGCCCTTAGGCTTTTATGATTTCTTGAACTCAAAGTAAAAGTAGCCCTTAGTTTTTAGCAGTCGAGTGAGGGTTTGCTCGAACTCGAATTAAGGCAGCCCTTAGGCTTTGTAATCAAGTGAGAATGATTTCTCGAACTCGAATTAAGGAAGCCTTTAGGATTTAGCATTCGAGTGAGGGTTTGCTCGAACTCGAAGTATTGCAACCCTTAGGCTTTAGCAGTCGAGTAAGGGTTTGCTCGAACTCGAAGTATTGCAGCCATTAGGCTTTATAGTCGAGTGAGAACGATTTCTCGAACTCGAATTAAGGAAGCCCTTAGGCGTTGGCAGTTGAGTGAGGGTTTGCTCTAACTCAAAGTGTTGCAGCCTAAAGGCTTTGTAGTCGAGTGAGAATGATTTCTCGAACTCTAATTAAGGTAGCCCTTAGGCTTTAGCATTCGAGTGAAGGTTTACTCGAACTCGAATTAAGGAAGCCCTTAGGCTTTAGCAGTCGAGTGAGGGTTTGTTCGAACTCGAGTTACAGTAGCCCTTAGGCTTTTAAAGTCGATTGAGAATGATTTCTCGAACTCCGGCCATGGTCGGCCCTTAAGCCTGCTTGCATAATAGATCGAAAATATGAAGTAGAAGATCCTTTATAGGTATGAGATATTGGTAAAGAAGAAATTTCCCTTTATAGGTCATTATACATGCGTACATGTTTTTGTTCCAGGGATCGAGCAAACTATGCGAGCATGGTTCGTTTGACCATTTGGCCCTTATAAAGTTTCCTTATCGAGACCCTGTTGCCATGAAGTAACGAGCTTGTCCAACCTTAATATTCGAGGGCAATGCCCCCAGTATTCGAGGTTGAGTGTAAAGAGGCCTCGGATACTGTTGGATTGTCTTAAGTAAGCACGATCAATGGTTTCCTCATTAAAACCCTCGCCGAAAAACCCATTAGGGAAAAACCGGTCTAAGGAAAAAAGAGTGCAACGCGCGCTTTCAGACCAAAAGGCTTCATGTTGAAGAATCCATCCTTGTTTCTGCTCGAACACCTGTATGGGTTAGTTTCGAAATACAAATGAACATGGGAGGGTCGTACCTTAGCAGTAGTATCATTTAGGTGTGATACGTTCCAATTTCTCGGTAGTGTTTTGCCATTTATAATACTGAGCTTGTACGATCCTTTTCTGACGATTTCGAGAACCTGATACGGTCCTTCCCAGTTCGGACCCAGTTTCCCGTCATTCGGATTTCGGGTGTTGAGGGTGACTTTTCTTAGCACCAAGTCCCCAATGTTAAAATGTCGAAGAATGGTTCTTCGATTGTAGTACCTTTCGATCTATTATTTCCAATCGGACGATAGCGGCTTCTCGTCTTTCATCCAACAATTCTATGCTTGTATTCATGGTCTCGTTATTCGACTCCTCTATCGCATATCGAAATTCGATGCTAGGTTCTCCGACCTCGACCGGGATCAGAGCTTCGGTGCCATAAACTAACGAGAATGGTGCTGCTCCGGTACTGGATTTCGATGTTGTGCGGTATGCCCATAGGACCTCGGGTAGTATTTATCTCCATTTTCCTTTGGCGTCGGTTAGTCTCTTCTTAAGATTTTGGATGATGGTTTTGTTGGCCAATTCGGCTTGTCCGTTCCCGCCGGGATGATAAGGCGTCGATAGAATCCTTTTGATCTTATGATCTTCGAGAAATTTAGTTACTTTGATGCCGACGAATTATTTCCCATTATCACATACAATCTAGGATGGCATCCCAAATCGACATATGATGTGGTCCCAAACGAAGTCTATCACTTTATTTTCTCTGGCTTTCTTGAAAGCCTATGTTTCAGCCCATTTAGAGAAATAATCAGTCATAAACAAAATAAACTGAGCCTTACCTAGGGCCGACGGGAGGGGAACAACGATGCACATTCCCCATTTCATAAAAGCCTATGGATATAGGACCGAGTGGAGTAGTTCCCCGGGTTGATGAATCATGGGCGCATACCTTTGGCATTTGTCGTATTTTCGAACGAATTCCCTTGCATCCTTCTCTATATTGGTCCAATAATATCCTGCTCTGATTACTTTGTGGATTAACGAATCGGCACCGGAATGATTTCCACAAGTGCCCTCGTGAATTTCATGTAGGATGTAATCGGTATCTCCCGGTCCCAAACATATTGGCAAGGGTCCATCGTATATCCTCCTAAATAGCGTTCCGTCTTTGGACAAGGTGAACCGCGCTGCCTTTGTGTGCAGAGCCCTCGATTCCTTTAGATCTGATGGAAGTTTCTCATTCTCGAAGTACTCTATCTATTTGTTTCTCCAATACCAGGTTAAACTTGTGGAGTTTATCTCGGTGTGACCATCTTCGATTACCGATCTCATGAGTTGTATGACAGTCCCCGGGTTGAGTTCGTCATCTTCGACCTTTGATTTGGTAGCGTCGAAATCATCGGGGACCATGAAGGATCGAGGGATCCCATAATTATCAACTTCGTCAGTCTCCTGCTTCTCTAGTTGGGTCGAGGCTGGTACTTGTGATTGCTATTTGATATCCCATTTTTCCTTCAAGTTAGATCCCATTGTCAATGAGAGTGATGATATCAGAATCACTTCATCGACGACAAATATTTCCTTTGTGGCTGGTTGCTCTCCATAGATTGTTTTGATTCCCTCTGGTGTCGGGAATTGTAGAACTTGGTGAAGGGTCGAGGGTACTGATTTCATGTTGTTGATCCATGGCCTCCCGAACAGGGCATTATATCTCATTTCGCCTTCGATCACGTGGAACTTCGTTTCTTGGATGGTCCCGGCCACGTTAACTGGTAGAATTATCTCGCCCTTAGTAGTTTCACATGCCATATTTAATCCGTTTAGTACCAGGGTTGCGGGTACGAACTGGTCCTGTAGACCGAGTTGCTCTACGACCCTCGATCAAATGATGTTGACCGAGATACTGTAATGACCCGGCCATTCGTTCCGAGAGTTATAGCCCCGTTTCCCCATTTTCTGCTTCTTTATGTGTTGTTCAGCTGTGTTGAGCTGCATCGAGTTAGTAGGTTTGGGTCCGGAGTAGTTTTGGAGTGAAATGAACATTTAGTCTCTTAGTTAGAAAGCTAAGTTGGAAAAGTGGACCGGATATGGACCTATGTGTAAACAATCTCGGATTTGAATTCTGATGATTCCGTTAGCTCCGTTAGGTGATTTTGGACTTAGGAGTGCGTCCGGAATGTGATTTGGAGGTCCGTGATAGAATTAGGCTTGAAATGCCGAAAGTTTTATTTTTGAGAAGTTTGACCGGGGGGTTGACTTTTTGATATCGGGGATGGAATCCAATTCTGAAAATTAGAATACCTCTGTTATGTCATTTAGGACTTGTGTGCAAAATTTGAGGTCAATCGGACGTGATTTGATTGGTTCCGGAGTTGTTTGTAGAAATTAGTAATTTCAAAATTCATTAGGCTTGAATTGAGGTGAAATTCATGGTTTTAGTGTTGTTTGAGGTGATTTGAGGGTTCGACTAAGTCCGTATGATGTTTTAGGACTTGTTGGTATATTTGGTTGAGGTCCCGAGGGGCTCGGGTGAGTTTCGGATGGTTAACGGGTTGGATTTTGGACTTGGAACTCTGCTGGAATTGTTCTGATGCACCATCTGGTTTCCTTCATCGCGTTTGCGAGTGGAGCCTCGCATTCGCGAAGAGGAACTGAGAGGCTGGCAATATTTGCTCTTCGCGTTCGCGAAGAGAAACACGCGTTTGCGAAGAGAAACGCGCGTTTGCGAAGGGTGGACTAGGTGTGCATCGCGAACGCGAGAGGTGTTGCGCGTTCGTAAAGAAGTGAGGAAGCAGCCAAAGACCCTAGGCAATTGGTCTACGCGTTCGCGTAGGGGGTGTCGCATTCGCGTAGTGAAGGGGAAACAAAGCATCGCGTTCACAATGGGTTGAACACGTTCGCGTAGAAGGCATTGAGGCAGAGGCATTTTGTGCTTCGCGAACGCGAGGGTGATGTCGCGTTCGCGAAGGAGGAATTTGGACGGGAGCTGTTTTGTGCTTCGCGAACGCGAGGAACTGACCGCGTTCGCGAAGAAGAAAAGTCTGTTCGTCCCATTTTCAGTTTTTGGCGATTTGGAGCTCGGAAGTGAGGCGAGTTTGGGTGATTTTCAGAGGAAACAACGGGGTAAGTGTTCTTAACTCAATATTGGTTAAATTACCCGAATCCATGGTTGTTTTTATCNGTTCCGGAGTTGTTTGTAGAAATTAGTAATTTCAAAATTCATTAGGCTTGAATTGAGGTGAAATTCATGGTTTTAGTGTTGTTTGAGGTGATTTGAGGGTTCGACTAAGTCCGTATGATGTTTTAGGACTTGTTGGTATATTTGGTTGAGGTCCTCAAGGGCTCGGGTGAGTTTCGAATGGGTAACGGGTTGGATTTTGGACTTGGAACTCTGTTGGAATTTTTTTGATGCACCATCTGGTCTCCTTCATCGCGTTCGCGAAGAGGACCTGAGAAGCTGGCAATATTTTCTCTTCGTGTTCGCAAAGGGAAGCTCGCATTCGTGAAGGGTGGACTGGGTGTGCATCGCGGACGCAGGAGGTGTTACGCGTTCGCGAAGAAGTGAGGAAGCAGCCAAAGACCCCAGGCAATTGGTCTACGCGTTNATTTAATTGGTGAATTGAGTTGGCAAAATTTGAAAACCCTCTTGGTTTAAATCGAAGATTTGAGGGTCGAGTTGGGGTCGGATTTTTGTAAAATTGGTATGGTTAGACCATGGTTGAATGAGTTTCCGAATTTTGTAACTTTTGTCGAGTTCTGGGACGTGGGCCCCACGGGAGATTTTTGAGCTAATTTTTAGATTTTTATGAAAAATCATTATTATCTTGTGGAATTAATTCCAATGAATTTTATTTACTAAAATGAATTATTTATGAATAGATTCAAAGCATTTGGAGATCGAGCCTAGAGACGAGGGCATCCCGAAGTAGGACTTTTACGCTGTTAAGGTAAGTAAAAGTTTTAACTCTGTCTTTGAGGGTATAAACCCGGAGATTTGACATCATGTGATTGTTTGGAAGTGATACCCATACTAAGTGACGAGCGTGTGGGTGTGCACCGCGAGGGATTGAGACTTGGTCCGTCCCGTGAGGCTGTGAGGCCTAATGGCTATTATCTGTGGTTATGTGTTTATTTGTTGTTGAACTTGTTTGCCTTCATGTTAGAGATCATGCTTAGGCTTTATTCATGCTCAGTCATAGAAATTATTGTACTCAGTCATAGAAATTGTACATGTTTACCTCAATCTCTATTATTTGCTAATATATGGTAATACTTGATGTGGGCTGTGTTCCCTTATTTGTTGGTGATGATGAGGCTAGTGAGGTACATGATTGAGTAAGGTCGAGGGCCTGGTTGTGAGGATATTAATACCATAGAGCGTGAGTTGTCCGCGTAGCACATGAGTTGACCATGCGGGTCCGGGTATTTATACCATAGCGCGTGAGTTGTCCGCGTAGCACGTGAGTTGACCGTGCAGATCCAGGTATTGATACCGTAGCCCGTGAGTTGTCCGCGTAGCATGTGAGTTGACCGTGCGAATCCAGGTATTGATATTATGGCACGTGAGTTGTCCGTGCTTAGCGCTTGGGCTTTGGGAGCCCCTCCGGAGTCTGTACACACCCCCAGTGAGCGCAGAGTGTTGAGTGTTTTGAGTATTGAGTGCTGAGTGCGAGTGATGAGTGATGGAGTGACACTGCTGTGAGGTTGTATTTATTTGTGTTGTTGCTGCATTTATCTGTTAAAATTCTTTGTGGAATTTACTGAGTTATAGAATTTACCTGTTTATTTTCGTTTATTTTTAAATTGTGAAAAATAAATAATTGGACTGTTTTACTTCGCTCGCCACTATTGCTCAGTTCCTTAGTTATTTCTGTTACTTGCTGAGGTGGTTGTACTCATGCTACACCCTGCACTTTATGTGCATATTCAGGTGAGTTAGAGCACGGTGATCATTGAGTTCAGGCCAGCTATCTGTGGAGGTTGCAAGGTAGCTGCTAGCGTCCGCAGGACCTTGTTACTCCTTTTATCATTTCTTCTTTTGGATTGTATTGACAGTTGGACAGTTTCATTTCTTAGTTCATAGATTTAGACGCTCATGACTTAGTGACACCCCGATGTTTGGGGATCGTTTCCGTATTTCTAAAATTATATTTAGAGTTGATTTAGTTTCTGAGAAATTCAATGTTAAAATATTTTATTAAATTCTTATAATCGGTTTAGTAGAAATATTTTGGGAAGTAGGCTTGCCTTGTAACACGATAGGCGCCATCACGACCATGGTCAGATTTTGGGTCGTGACAGCTACCTAGACCAATTAACACATGATTAACTTGAGTTTTATTCATAAGTACAGATATTACCAGTGCATCGTTATTGGGCTGCATGATTCCTTCCACGTCTTCATCACTACAGGATAAGGTTTCTTTAGGTATGTAGTCCTGAGTTCGAGATCGCTTCTCTCTTATGATCGACATCTTAGTGCGTTTATGCACCGGCCCCTGTGGGGTATCGATTCCTCCGATGATCATATGGATGATGTGTTGTGGCTCTTCTTGTTCATTTTTGTCTATTGATTTCTTTGTTTTTGAAATGGTTCTTGGCTCGGTCACTTAAAAACTCTCGAATGTGCCCTTCATTGAATAGCCGAGCTACCTCATCTCTCAACTGCCTGCAATCTTCTGTTCTGTGGCTATGAGTACCATGATACTTGCACGTTTGATTGGGATTTCTCTAGGCTGGATCGGACTACAGAGGTCGAGGCCATTTAGTATCTTTGATGTGTTCGATAGCCGATACGATGGCGTATGCGTCAATGCTGAAGTTATATTCGGATAACCGTGGTACTTCCTTAGGTCCGGTGTGCCTGTTGAACCTACTCTTGTTCATCAGCCCTCGAGACCCTTGGCCTCAATCACTTTTTCTTTCGCCTCGTATGGGGTTGCGTCCCTACTCGCCACCCCTACGATCTTCATTATACGACCGGTATCAGTCCCTGTTCGACCTCGGTTCTCAGTCGGTGTCCCTTTTAATAATGAACCCAGAACCCAACTGGTCATCTTCGATTCTAATCTTTGATTGATATCGATTGCGTATGTTAGCCCAGTTAACAGCCGGGTACTCGATCAAGTTCTGCTTCAGTCGTCGCGAAGCCATCGAGCTTTGTTCGTTTAGCCCTTGGGTGAAAGCTTGAATGGCCCAATCATCTGTGACTGGTGGTAGGTCCATTCGTTCCATTTGAAAACGAGATACAAACTCTATTAGCATTTCGTTGTCTTTTTACCTTACCTTAAAAAGATCCGACTTTCAGGTTTCGACTTTTATGGCTCTAGCATGTACTTTTACGAAAGAATCTACAAGCATAGCAAAAGAATCGATAGAGTTAGGCGGTAAATTATGATACCATATCATTGCTCCCTTTGGCAGGGTTTCGCCGAACAGTTTTAATAATGCAGATTCGATCTCGTCATCTTCTAGATAGTTCCCTTTGATGGCACATGTGTAAGAGGTGACATGTTCATTGGGGTTGGTCGTTCCATTGTATTTAGGAATTTTGGGCATGCGGAACTTCTTGGTGATCGGTTTTGGAGTTGCACTCAGGGAGAAAGGCTTTTGTACTAATTTTTCGGAATCCAAGCCCTTTAATAATGGTGGTGCCCCCGGGATCTGATCAACCCTGGAGTTATAAGTTTTCACCTTTTGGTCATTTGCTTTAATCCTCCTTTCTCCTGACTCTATTCGTTTTGTCAGTCCCTCGAGCATCTTAATAATTTCGGGATTAGTCCCCGATTCTTGTTCATTCGACCTTACTACAGCTGGCCCCATTTTGTTGGTGACTTCTTGGGGTGGACCGGGCTCGAGCTTGTTCGGTGCCTGGGTTTGGCTCTGAAACTGAGCTATTGCTACTTGTTGAGCTTGCAACATTTCGAAAATCATACGCAGGTTGATCCCGTCTTCTCCAGCATTTTGTGTATTTCTAGCTGCAGATCAAGTTCCACCATGAATGTTGTTTTCTGGGTCGGAACGTTGGTTCACCTCAATGGCCACTTGTGAACTAACATCAATTAGATCTACGGCTCGAGTTCCAACGGGCCTTTTATCCCCCGGCGTCAGGTTGTTATTCTCATCTTGAAGGCCAACTTCGTTATCGATAGGTAGGGCCATTAATTGAGAGTTCGTCGGTTTTAACCTGAAATCAAAGGCACTTCCAAGAGCAAGTGTACAATAGTATATTTCACATAGATTCGTACCAAATAACCACTATTATCCTTAGCCCCACGGCGGGCGCCAAACTGTTTACCCGAAAAATGGATAGAGTTGAATTTATACGCAGTTCTAAGGATACGCGGTATAAATTGGTACGAATTGGGAAAGATACATGAATGTGTACTGAAATTAGTTATAAAAGAGATGTATGCAAACCAGATGAACCAGTTAGCCTAAGCCTTCAAATTTAATCACCTCCAAATTGGGTGAAGAACGATTGATAGAAGAAAGAATATGACCAAAAATACCAAAACCAAAGAGAAATAGTATTAGCATTGTTCTCTGTATATATTAGGATGAATGTGTGTATGAATGAATGTCCTATTACAAATGATAACCACTCTTCATATGGGGGGAGTCCCATTTTGGGTATAATTAAATACATAGTGGGGATCCCATGATAGATTAATTAATTAGTTTTTTCTTGATTTACGCCGAGATTCTCTCCCCATATGCGGCTATAACGAGTCTTTTGTCCCTTGGCTCGATCTCAATCTTGGCCGGTCTCGGTATTGGTCGGTCTTTGGATCTCGAGCTCATATTACAATGCTGACATTACTATAAGTAAACAAAAGTACACATTATGAACAGAAGAAGATGGAAAATACGTGAATTTATGACCAGTTAAGATAAAATTACGATTCTCTTGATCAGGCCCAACTATGCATTCTAAGAGGTTTAGCGGTCGTTGCAAATATAATCCGGTTTACAAGTTTGGAGTCGAATCCCACAGGAAATTAACCTATTAATCACAACCACTAGTTTTGCAAGAATTCAAGTAATCAACCTTCAGAAATATTATATATCGATTTGAGTGTTTACTAACTAAGAGAAGAGTAATATGCAGTAATTTATAACTAACAATGCAAATGTTGTAGATAAGATTGGAAGAGTCTAGGGTTATGATTTCCCCTATTGTCGGAATCCTCCCTGCTACGTTTCCTATAAATTCGCCTAAGTATTCTCTACCAATCGGAGTACTTTGGATGTCGTAATTCTCTTTCGAACAACTACGATAATTTACTAGACGTATGTTACGATCCAAAATCCCTACTTATCGTGATTGCGCCTAACACCCCGGCTAGGCAAACCAAAACATGATAACGGAGGCAAACAGAATAACGAAATTTATAGAAATACCATAAAGTTTGAGGTCTCAATACAATATAACTGCTAATACCAAGTAAATCCCTAAAAACTGGCAAAATACGGAGTCAAGAGCTTCTACAGCAGAATACAAGTCTAAAACTGAACAATTAATAAATACACTGTCTCAACTGTAACAACAGTATAAAAGGAAAAAGACAAGTCAAACTACGACCAAGGATGCAACTCTATCTCACCTCTAGCAGATAGTCCAACACTCAAGCCTATTGCTGATAACCGGTCCCCACACTTGGATTTGCACAATTAAGTGCAGAGTGTAGTATGAGTACAACCAATCCAATGTATTCAATAAGTATTGTAAATAAACACGGCTAGGTAGGAGAAACACGAATTATCAAATGATGCTAGCTATCACCTGTGTAGTTTCGTCTTTTAAACCGATATAGAACAATATTTGAGTCAATCATAAGGTTCAGTAAGAAAACATATATGTGTGTATATGTACAGTTTCTCAAATACCATGCTCAGTCAACATCTTGCCATATAGAGATGATGTGCATATAAATCAAATAAATGATCAAGGAAATTGCAAGTAAAGATGAAATGCAAAATCCAAACAAAACACTGGCCAGATTTACTCAACTTTTTCATATCCGTACCAAACCACTGATCAGTTCCTCAATAACCGCGTGTACACCATCGAGAGAGAAATATGAGAGGGTAACCTAGGGAATGAATCTGTATCCACGCGTTGCACGGATAACTCACGTGATGCACGGACAACTCACGTGTTAATAACATCAATATCTGAATCTGCACAGACAACTCACGTGCTAACAAACACAATTCGCCCGGCATGGTCACAGGCACAAAATATAATTCGCCCGGCATGGTCACAGGCACAAAATATAATTCGCCCGGCATGGTCACAGGCACAAAATATAATTTGCCCGGCATGGTCACAGCCACCTAGTCCAATCATATCATTCAGGAGAAAATAAACAAGTATACATGTATGAAGCGAGTGAATAACAAATCTCATGATCATGTACCGGTATAAACGACATGATAAAGTGTAGACATGTGCAAGTATACTATCATATCTCAAACCGACAATTTCATCAAAGATAACATTTATCAGGTCATTCAGGGATTAAGCTTATATGTAGCCTCAAACATGACTCAAACAGTTCACAACAATATCACAAATGTATGAAGCAGCATATTTTAAGGTTTAATAGTCAAATTCTAGGCTTATAAGGGCCTGAGCACAACCCGAACATGAATAAATAATCTTGGTGTCCGCACATGGGTTCAACCTCATGCATGTGCACACCCAATAGAATGTAGCTATCACAATAATTCAGGCAACTAGTGCCTTAACTAAGCTTAGATAAGATACTTACCTTAAGCAAATCAAATCACTCCGCTAGCAAGCCCTTCCCATGCGTATCAATCTCCGGAAGGCTCGAATCTAGCCAAAAACTGAGTTTAGAGAAGATACTTACCCCAATGGGTCCAAACCCTCGATTTTGAAATTAAATATCTGCTGCCTAAAGGTTCCTCTTCGCGATAGCAGAAAGTCACTCGCGATCGCGAAGAACAAAAGAATGTTGCACTAAAATGACCTTCGCGAATGCGGAACTCCAGCCACAAACGCGATGTACTGAAACTCGAAGTTGCGCGATCGCAGACTCCCTCTCGCAATCGTGAAGAACAAACGTGTGGGCTTCCAGGCCTCCCCCTTCCTTCTTCGCAAACGTGGTACCACTCATGCATTCGCATAGTACTACTAACCAAAGTTCCGCGATCGCGGACCAACTCTTGCGAATGCATACAACATTTTCACCCGTCACGTGGTCAATATCCAGTCAACTTTATCAGAGCCATCAAAACTTCATTTCGGAGTCATTTACACATAAGTCAATATCCGGTCAACTCTTTCAACTTAGGCTTCCAACCTTGGGACTAAGTGTGCCAATTCATTCCGAAACATTCCAGAACCAATTCAACCACTCTAGAAAGTCACATAACAATAAACGAACATAGAATAAGCAATAAATGGGGGAACATGTCTATAATACTCAAAACGATCGACCGAGTCGTTACAATGTATTCTTCCGAACTACGCTAGCCAATACTAGTTTACCGCTCACTATGATCGCACCAAGGTTTCGTTACTCCTAATTCCATCTTTAAAACTTTCGTATTGATTTCTCATATATGTTAGGAGTGATGTTGTTCAACAACTACCTGAATGTATATCCTTTTTCAAGAAATACACACTAAATATGCATAGTCAATTGAGAGCTATTCAATCAACCATAATGAAGACGTAGTTGAACAAGTAGAAATCAAAGGCAAATTTATATTAAACGCAGTAGAAGATCATCCTTCAATAGTTTCCCTCAAACCCTAGATGGGAGAGTTTAGCTACTCATAATTATATAAACAATCATCATAATATTCAAAAGCATTAAACTACATATTAAGGAAGAACGGAGAGAAAAACCTCTTGTGATTCGTTGCTTCCAGGTATTCCCGTAGTCTTTTTGCCTCTCCAATATTGTCTAACCCCTAAGAAATAGGTTTAGAACCCCTTTTATGCATGTTGGGGGCGTGTAGAGTCGAAACTATCAAGTCCTAGCTGAATTAGGACGAAATCCGCCTTTGGACGTCCCGCTTTGCGCTTGGCGCGAACCTAACCACCAAACTTTTTTCACTTTTGTGCTCTACTGCCCCTGGCGTTTTGGTTGGTGTCATGCGTGAACCTGGGCACCGAAGTTATACTTCCTCCAAATTCTTCCATTTTTTCTTCAATTTGCATACAAGCTTTCCAATTGACTCCTACACATATAAATGTCATTATTAAGCTCGAGTCACAAATATTCACACCAAAGTTAACAAGATCGAGGCATAATGTCCGGAAAATTACATAAAAAAACATAGATTTTTAGCCAAACATATCCCTCAATACAACTTAACTCCGATCAAACGTGTACTGGCTCCAGCATGAAAGTTCCATCTATGGGAATCAGAACCTCTTCATCTCTCATGTTCTTTTTAATTTACTAAATGATGCTAAAATATAAACGTTTTTAGGAGTTTGCAGTTTTGTGTGATACATTATGAGAGATAGATGACAATTGTTCTTTTAACATGCACTGCAGACATATATTATATAGTTTTCGCAGTCTTTATAGAAAAGGAAATTCTTTAAGCTTCTGTCCTCAAGTAAAGTAAGTAACATATATATTTTCTCCCTTTAATTCCTTTTTGAACTTTATGAATAAGTCAAATTGCAAAGGTGCACTGACTAAATGTATTTCAGTTGCAGTTATTAATCATATCATAAATACTTTTTTCATATAGATTCGCCATGATAAAGACTTTTCGTTTAAAGTGCAACGCTGCATTTTTCAGGATTGTTTACTTATAGTGTTCTCAGGATATTCGAGCAGAGAACTCAAAAAGTACATCTTATGTGGTTTTCCAGTGAGATTTAGTTGATTTTCCGGCCATAGTTATTTTCTGAAAAACCATCCATATATAAATTGAGTCACTTTATAGCGACAAAATAATTTAGTAACATTTGTAGACAAAATTATAAATTCAGTTATCATTTGAGAAATTAAGTCTAGGGTGCATTTTCTCTAAAATGTGCAGAAAGTAATAGCTGAATTTTAGGATTTCTATTGTTTTGTCATAGCCCTGTCTGGCTTCAAGGTAGGAGTTTTCGTAATTTATGTTAACCTGCTACAACATGTTTTCAGCAGCTTTTTAAGTCTTTTAATTAGCTTTCGTTTGGACATAAAATTTGGAATGTTTTTTTTCAAACAAAATTTAAAAATATTGTTTGTTTATGGAAGTTGATTACCTTTTGAAAAAAATTCGAAGGAAAAATTTCAAAGTTCCAAAAATTGGTTTGGAGCAGTTTTTGGGTGAAAATTTTTCTTCCATACATAAAATTTTAATTTTTTTCAAGTAAAATGCATGTCCAAATACAACTTCAACTTCCAAAAATTATTTATCAAACACAACTTCAAACACTCTTTGTTTTCAAGTTTCAAATGCCAACATTTGTTTTTTCATATATTTAACCGAGTTCAATCGATGAGAATGATCATAAGCTTGCAGTCTAATTTCTTTTGCTTAGCTTCTGTTTTCCTAATTAACATCATCTGATTCCGCATTAATTTCTGTTGAAGACAAATTTGTTTTAATGACATGCAGCAATTTTTATATTTTATGTGGCTCGAGCGCAGAGGTGGAGCCAAAAATTTCTTAAGACAAATACAAAGTTACGACTGTACCCGTAATCTAAACTCTAGCTAGCTCCATCCCTGTTTGGGGAGCGCGAGGGAGGAATCATGGCTATAGGATATTAGATTAGAAAAGGACATTATATAAATATACAAAGATTAGTGCTTTAATCAGCCTCTTTGAAGTTTACAATCAAGAAGTGAGGAAGAATGAGTACATGTATAGATATTTGTTTCAATCAAAAATTGATAAAGGTTGTATTTTATTCTACACAGACAATGATTCCAGTAAACTCTGCTCAAAACATATGTTTGCTTAGATAGAGATAGCTCTGTGTTTCTCAATTTTCTTCTTCAGTCCATCCTTATCTGCTCCCACTACCTTGTCAACAACTTTCCCCTTTTTAATCAGCACAAATGTTGGCATTGCTTGAACCCCATATTCCTCAGCTACTTTCTGTTTTCAATTCATCCAAGATTTTAGAAATTAATATCCATATATGTATCAAAAGAGTAGGGAAAAAAGAAAAGGATTGTAAAGGTAAGAACATAAGATCTTACATCCAATTCATCAACATCAATCTTGACAAATTCAACATCTGTATATTTAGCAGCAAAGTCATTGATGACTGGTTCCATGTTTTTGCAAGGACCACACCATGTTGCTGTGAAGTCAATAACAACCTAGCAGCAATAGAGCAAAATACACAGTAAGTTAAAACTTTTATACACTAGCATTGCAAGTATAATTTTTATACTATTGAGTCATTTAAAAAAATAATTAGAGGTTAAAGTCAACAAAAAATGAGACTAGTAATCTAGTGAATAAGACAAATTACATGCTACAACTGGTTAAAGTACGTAAAACTTTTACGGTCTGTATATTTAAGTTAAATCCATCCTTATGCAATGTTTCTAAAATTGTTACCAGTTTGTTTGTATCTTTCAAAGCATCAAAATGGAGCTTCCATTTTGTTGAAGAGTGGAAAGCAATGACTTGAGATCTCTTGAGTTGTGGCATTGTTGTTGGCATATTATTAGCTTCAGGCCAAGTTGTTGGAATAGTTGTTGAGTAGTTAGCACCCATTTTGTTTCTGGATTGAAATTTTTGCTCTTGAAATTTTGGTTTCTGAAAGGTCTTCTTTGGCTTTGATGTTGGAGCTTAGAGTTTTGCAGGGACCCTTTTTATAATGGTTTCTGATTCAAACTTTTCTCTTTTCAAATGTAAAACCATCTCAAAATTAGTACAGAATATGTTCCTTCATTATGTCGACCAGTCCAATATACAAAGAAAGATTTGATGCTATATTGCTTTTGTTTTTGGTATTGGTGCTTAACTCCAATGTTTCTAATGCTGGACCATATAATTACCACTGTATGCTAATGAGTTTAACTTTTATACACTAACAATATAAACAAATATCTCAATTGTTACGTCACCTTAAAGATAACTATAAGATATTGTCCATTATAAGAGAAATTAGTAACATGAAAAATAAGGCAAACAATCTACTACTACAAATTAAATTAATGATAGTATAAAAAATTTTATGTTGTCGCACTATTAGTGTATATAAGTTAATTTCTGTTCTAATATGATTCATTTTGTTTCCTTCCTGGAACTAAATAACAACAATAACATACCCAATGTAATTCTACAAGTAAGGTTTGGGGAGGGTAGTGAGTATGCAACCTCATCCCTATCTTGTGCAGGTAGAGAGACTGTTTCCAATAGACCCTCGACTCAAATCAAACATGCATAATCATACCAGTATAGAGAAAGAAATGCATTAGTGAAAAATTCAAAGAAGTATTAGTAACAACAAGATAATAGAAAACCAAAAGAACAACAACATCATAGTGATAGGAATCTAAGAATAAATAAGGTGTTTAATACTTAGGTTGTTATTAACTTCACAGCTACAACTATTGTACTTTATTAGCATATCGTCAGATGGGGTTTTTATGCCTCGGGCTATTTCAAAATAATAGGAACCAATACTCCAAGAGAACATTGTTTCTATCAACAACACTAATACTTCAAGAGAACACTGTTTATTAGCATCTTCATCTACTAATTTTATGCTTTTAGTTAAATAATACGAAGCAATACTTGAAGTCTTGAAGCTAAGAAAACATTTTCTTGGTTTAGCAACTGCAGTAGGATTTTCAGAACATTGATGTTGTTGATAGAAACAATATGTTCTCTTCAAGTATTGGTTCCTATTACTTCGAAATAGGAATAAAATTACCAAATGAAGAGGAAAGCTGGATAGCATTTCATACAAGAAAATGACAGATTCTATTTCTATTAATTCATTGGATATGAAACCTTATTCTCCTGTTGAAAGGAACAGCTAGCTAACCAATCTGGTTGATACCAAATTATTAGCTAAAATGGTATAACTTAATTTCTGCCAATGAAGAGTAAAAACCTACCACCACATGATTCAATACTTAAAATCACCGATTGAAATAGCTAAAAGTTATGGAAATTGAGATTGACTTAGATAATTAAATTTCATCGATGGTGCTTCTCATGGGCGGATTTAGGATTTAAATTTAATGAGTTTCATATTCTATGGTCCGTATAAAAATTTATTATGTTTAATTATACCCCGTAAATGTTAGATACATCCGCTCCTGGTGCCCATCTGATGCAATCAAACACAAGCTAGGAATTATTGAAGACCTGAATAAATAAAAGACTCTTAGTTTTAACGGTTTAAAGTTTTAGATCAAATCGCTTCATACGATTCAAGATATATATTTTTAGGGTAGTTAGAAGTTAAGGATTTGAGTCTCACTTGCAGCGACTGAAAACATATATTTTCATAAATGAGAAAAAGAATTCAAAAGAATAATATTATATGAGAAATGAATTCAGTGGGCAGGTGGGGAGCTATAATATTAGTTACAGATTCGGATATGAACTCAATAACTTTTTCTTAAACCATGTATTTGTACCGTAAAATCTGTTAAATGTGTATAAATATCTAATTGAAAAAAGTAGCTAAATCGCGTTATGAGTTTGGTGTCAATTTCAAACAATATAAACTCCAAATCTTGACTCCACGCCTGTCGGTGGCTAGTTAGTTCTCTTGTTAAGATATGTAATTGTCCTTGTGCACAAACACAAGCCAAATGGAAACTTACTTCAAATGATGTTAACATATGTTATTTTTCCCACAAGAGCATTTTGCAATGATAATGGTGTGCGGTTCATTTACAACTCAATATGCGCATTGTCGAAGAATAAATTTTGTCAAGAGATTCCAAGTGAATAAAAGCGAAGTGCTACTTTCTTAATTAACATCTGTTTCATTGTGGTCCTTTTCGTACAACTAAAATTTTCGTGGTGAAAAATGTTTTAGAAAACGAAAAGTATAACGTTTCTTTAGTATTTGTTTGGACAAAACTTGATGAAATGTGGTCCCTATATTTCTTCTATTTGTTTGGATGCTAAGGAATAATCCTTTCATCTCTGTCGTTTCAAGTTCATCCAAACTAAAACTTCAAAATATGATTGTTGGAACTTCAGAAGAATGAGAATAAGGCGTGATAATGGTGGCAGGTGAAAATCATAATTTCTAAGTAACCAAACACAAAATAAGTTTTAGGTACGTATAAGTAGAAGCAGGAAAACAATATAGTGGAAAATATCTTACCTAAGTGATGAAAGTATAAAAGGGGTGAATTGTAGCCGATTTTAAAACTTAGTTGAATAAGAGAGGAATTAGTCGACTAAACTTCAGAGAGTAAACAATCGCAGCAGAATTAAATTGCGCAAACAAAAAGTAAAGGAGGCGCAACCGTTTTTATACTGGTTCAGTACCGGTGTGGTACCTACGTCCAGTTTCCTTGAATCACAAGAGTTCTCTTAGATGTACAGTAAGCTTTTACAACAATGATGGTTTTAGTACGTTCACCACCAACGATATACAACAACAATGTTTCTTTCTAGTGTTGACACAACTCTTGTTTTGTTTTCTAACTCTTCCTATCTTTTGCGACACTTGTAAATTCAAGAATACAGTGTTTGTACTAAGAACTAGAAAAGTGTAGAAACAGTTGTGAAGTTGCGTGGTCTTCTTTGCCCTTCTACTTCTTCTTTTATATTGCTCGAGGAGTCTTCTGATTTCTTTTTTCTGGGATCGCATAGCAGCAATGATTGGAGGTTCCATGTGAGGTATAGATTTCTAAGAGTGAGACCTAAGGGTAGCCTCATAAATCTAGCTTGAGAAGTGTGGCCAGATTTATTCTTAGTTTGAAGATTTGGTTCCTCCAATTATCCTTGATTAGAGCTTCCGCAGATTGCCCTTTGATTTACTCTCTATCCTTGATTGGCTCTCCTTCCTTTCTTGCACGCTTGAGAATCTTTAGCAAGTCTGATTGATTGATTTTCCTTCCTTGTTCTTTGATTGATTGATTCTCTTTCTGTTTGATGCAGAGTTCGAAATACATAGCCGTTGGCTTCCTCTAATTTCCTCATAGGATTTTCTTTCCTTTCATTCATCAATGTCGTTGCGAATCTGCACAAAGTGAGATGTCATTAGTCAAGGCTCTTTTGATTATTGATCATTATTAAAATTCTACACATAACAAGTGAGAAAGAAAAATAACATAGTAGAAAATACCTAAGATTTTTGTTTGGCTGCTCACTTGATATCTAGTACTCGCATTAGGCTTGTGAAGAAGCAAGCTTATTCCTGCCCCGAGCGACGGCTGCTAGGTTTTCCCATCTTTTCTAATATTCCTCCGATCTTCGGCACGTACTGTATAAGGCAAAAACTCATCCCATGTATGGTTTGAAGGCCGAGCCCCACCCCAACAGTAAATATATGTTGTACAAAGGAGGACACACACTTTAGATTAAGGGATTGCTGCCATACGGAAATTTCGGCAAAAACTTCATGTATATTTGTAAATGCCTTCAAAAAATAGTCAAATATCAGCATAGACTCTTGTACTAAATTTTACACTAGTTTATATTGAATATCATGGTCCCCACGAACGGAATTCTAGCTCCGCTTATGAGGATGTAAGTTACTTCCCTGTTTGATGTAAAATATGTGAAATAACTAAACACCTAAAAATGATCATAATTATCACGAATCTTGATTGTAATGCATATAAATTGTGACAGAGAAGCTAGAGATAAAAAGCTGGATGCTACCACAGTAAATCATTTGCGGCTGAATTACAATTACCGTTCATTATCTACCACTAGCTCAACTTTTCTTATTCCTCTATTTTCCTTTCAATATCCACCATGAAAGAAACATCTTGTTTTTTTTTTGGAAAATCCCTTATTCTTATTTTTTCTTGAAAAGGAATCTTTTTTTTTTCATTTCTGGTATCACTCATTTGACAATAATGAGTTGCTCTAGTGGTGAGTACCCTCCACTTCCAATCAAGAGATTGTGAGTTCGAGTCACCCCAAAAGCAAAATGGGGAATTCTTGGACGGAGGGAGTTAAAGATTTATCAGAAATAGGCTCTCTACCACATGGTAGGGATAAGATCTGCATACACACTACCCTTCCCAAACCTCACTAATAAGATTATACTGGGTTGTTGTTGTTGTATCACTCATTTTATTTCTTTTGTCCAATTTATATGGTCATTATTCTTTATTACAAGATGTCTCAAGATGTTTGGTGTCATTCTAATTTTTTGCACATTTCATGACTTTAAAGAATTTAAATTATTAAAACAGATGTAAGGTTTTCTCTATCTTAGTAATTGTTTACCCGTAAAATGGTACAATTAAATTTATACATGATTTCTAGACAAGTGAATTAATTTGATCCAGAAATAATACAATAATTGAATAAATATATAATACTTAGTCTTGAAATATAGATGAAAACAGCAGAGATGACAATTCCTGGAACAGTGTTTTCAAGCACAGCGATGATGAGATCAAAAAGCAAGAAAGTAAAATTATATAAAGCTTTGTATAGAATAGAGTGTAGGTTTAGCGAGAAAATTCGTGTCCTTTACAATGATAACTGAGCTTACTATTTATAACTATGTCTAGGGAGGAAAATCCTAGGATCATGTCCTCATTTAATGTCAATTATATATGAGGGTCATTGATGAAGACGTAACAGTTAATATAAATGTTAAATTCTCTGTAACGGACCGTCGCTCTTAATGCTGCAGAATATTCCCTATAAAATGCTACCGGGCGCAGAGTATTTAATACACTTTTATGAACGTTATCATTTCTGGTGACAAGCGAAATGGCTGCGTTCGGTCTTCGGTCATTCCTGTCTTGAGTTCCATATATCCTCTCTTTAGACGTCCACGTGTCATATCATATTTCATCATATACAGTAATTACTAATTATTTAAATATTCTTCAATAACATTAATAAAATATATAATCAAGTTTCCATGTTGATTCTTGAAAAAACAAAAAAAGAATAATTGTTATGAAGTACACTCAAGCCTATGACTCAATAACAATGGAATGTTACGAGAACTACGAGACATCGGAGTTCAAATTCGAGCAAAAATAATATTAAAGGATTAAGTAATTTCTTTTTATTAAAGGAGCAAAAGTAAAATATATTAAAAATAATATTAAAGTATACAGATAGTCCCCCTGTTTTTCGATGATATAGCTTTATGTTACCGGTAAGTTGGTAGAAACGCCTTTATGGCGGAAATTACTATAACTCCCTCTGAAAGTTCCTGAAAGTTGATTAGACGCACGTCTTTCCGCATTTAATGCCCCGAATACGTGTCATCCCATGATTCAAAACAACCTTTACCGATTATCGAGGTAATCATGGCCATGAATTTAGCCGCCAAAATTTTACTTATACGCCATATTCTTTTCCTTTGGATTTAATAATTTCTCGAGCTCCTGATATGCATCTTTGTTTTTCATTCTTTCTCTAGTTTTCTTCAAACACAACCTTTTTCTTCCTTCTTTTTCAATGGCTTCTTCCTCTAAGCATGCTAGTTCTACAAAGAACAAACCCGAGGACTCTGTTCCTCCAACGGTGGGTTTCATCATCCCAAGAAAACTCAGTACCACAAAGGACCTTGAAGAGAAATTCCCTACTGTTAACCCTCATACATGGGCTGTTAGTAAGTACCCTTCTTCCATTCGTCCTTCCAGTATTCCTACTGTGAAGGAAGACTGTCACTGTCATGAGTTGGATATCATCGCTCCTGATCTATCAGAGCGAGTGACCCTTCCCAAGGAAAGTTTTATATACTTTTACACGTATCCTTTTTCTTTGGGTATGTTTTCTTTGAGTTGAGAGCTTGATTCCGTGATTGCGGAGTTTTGCCTTCGCTACCAAGTGTGTTTAGCACAAGTAAGTCCTTCAGTGTGGAGGAGGGTCGCCTGTCTTTGACGCTTGTGCCAGGAAACTGGAGAGGAGCTAACCTTAGCTCATATGATGAATCTCTATTCCCCCAAAATCTTCTGCGAGGGAATGATAAAGCTTTGCGAGCGTGGCCACCATGCTTTGCTGTCTAGCATGGATGATGACAACGATCGTAGGTGGATGGAATGGTTCATTGTAATTGCCAACAACGACATCATTCCAACAACGGCTTCATCCTTTCTGGCCGCTTGGAACCTCACTCGTAAGCACTTTGTTTGTATTTCTTTTTACTAGATATTCCTTTGTGGTCGTATTAACTCTTCACACTTTGCACGTTTTAGCAACTCAATGGATCCCACCACCGGTGGGAAGGTCTGGACTGGTGGGTTCAAAAGATCTTGGACGTCACAATGCACGAAACTCGTTTATGGAAAGAACTGGCCCTTAAATACGGATGGAAGGCCAAAAATCAAGCTAATTTTAATTTAGCTTGCTTCTATTATGAATAACTTGGTTGAACCCTTCTAACTTGTTTATGAAATTAGGTCAACATGCGGGCTCTATTGCTATCCCCGATGAAGACATTTTGGCTTATCATGTTGATGCAGTGAGGCTGCTTCAGGAAGCACTTACTCGAACAGGTATCTTCGGGCCTGTTTCGGGCGCAAACACTTCTTTACGGAGTCCCCGGCCGGAGGATAATCAACCAAAGAGAAGAAGTTCCTCCTTAGATGGGGAAAAGAATAAGAGGTCAAAGACTGATGCCCCCGAGTCATCTCCGGTGGCAATGACGATTGGTCCTCCTTCCGGGCTGGTCATAGACATCGTGATGATTGATGATGATGAAGAAGTTGTTAATAAGGGAGCTTCTTTACATAGAAGGTGACGATCTTCATCATCTCAACAGCATGCTCAACCTGTTGAGATAGTTATACCAACTGTAGACGATGGCTCAGCACTTTGGGGAGAATCTGATTTGGTAGAATATGCCAGCTCCCGTTTTCGGGCCCCAATTGTTGTAATCGGTGCTGCGGGGGTTGAGTATCAGGTCTTTGCCATCGTTAGTTGGCGAGCATACAATAGCTGGCACTGCATTTAATGCAGCTGCTTCTCATTCTTCAACTCCATCAGCTTCATCTCCACCTTTACGAACATCATCAGCTGCTACATCACTTCCATCTTCACCCACTCTTCCACCAGTAGTTGCTACATCACCTCCATCGGCCACACCTAACCATGAAGAAGGTGTTCCTCTTCCACAGTCCCCAATTCATGGGAATTTGGGGCAAAATTATGCTGCCCCTTCTGAAGATCCATGAAGGAGGAGGAACGTTACTCTTTTGGTCTCTACCGGATGCAACTTGCTATCCCAGCCGGCAGAGCTTGCTAACTATCTGAAGTCTTTGGCTTTATAAAAAGGCTGGAAAAATATTCAGGCACACTCTCGGGAGAGTGCTTGTTGAATAATGTCATGCACAACGCCGCAGCGGTTCGTTCTTTTCTTCCTCCATTACTTCTCCTACTTTTGTATGAATGTATTCTAAGTTTTACTTCTTCTTGTATTGTAGGCCAATTTTCTTGCTTTTGAGGGCCTTCAAAGGTTGATTCGTGAAAAGGAAGAACTTACTTCTAAACGGAATCAGATTTTGGTGGAACATGACCAAACTGTTCTCCGCCTCTCAAAACTAGAAACCAAAGCTGCTGAGGCCGTTGTTTTGGAGGCTCGTTTGCAGCCGAGCGAGCAAGATGTGGTAAACTTTAACCAAGAGATTGGCCCGCTGACGGTTAGATTTGATGAGGCTAAGGTCAAATGGGCTGAAGTCCAGGACGTCGTTCTTGCTGCAACCGATCGTGAGGCTGCCTCCGCTGAAAGAGTGATTAACTTTGAGGCAGCCTTGAACTCCAAAATCGAAGAGCATGTTGTTGTGGGGGCGAAACATGCGCAGCTAGAAGAAAAGTACAGAAAAACTATCGAGCATAATAGGCTTTTTAGTTCAACTGCCTGCGACCTCGACATAAGCCTCAAATCTGCTAGGTCCGCCCGGGAAAGTCTTTCTGCCAAGGTTACCCAACTCAAAGAAGACCGTAAGCGCCGAGCGGCTTCCCTCGTTATTGAAAAAACTTATTCCATGTACAGCATGAGGATAAAAACCTTAGAAGAGAGCAAAGCTGGTATCATTGACGTTGATACCGAAACTGCTAAGGCCCGAGAGCTTGAGTTGGCTGCTAAGAATAGACTCCCGGCACAGTCCGATGCTCTTGGTTGTTCTGGTTCTGGTTCCTAGTTTTCAGAAACTCAAGAGGGATCGGAAGGCGATGATGCTGAAGACCAAACTGGGGAAAATGTTGAGCCATTGGTGGACTCACCTACATTTCTCGGTAATGCGAACACTTATCTTCCTCCTTTCCGGAGGTGCTGCAGTTTAGCTTTTCCTTTCTTTTCCCCATTTTGTACTTTTACCATTTTGGCACGTTCTTGTAAAAAAGACATATTTGCTTGCTCAAGTATAGTTTGAGTCTTACTTTTGTTTGAATATCCATGCAAGTCTTCAATCTTTTCATTTGCTCAAGAGTTCTGCGCACGTTTGTGCTTTACTATGTGTGGTCTCGAATGTGCTTTCCTTGAAGCACTTTGGTTCTTAGTATTATCCCATTTACGTGAGGGTTTCTTTAAGTATTTGCGCAAGTTTACTTTTTTCGTCCTTTTCATATACAACTTCGGGTGAATTTTTCAGCGATGGCATTTTAGATTATGGGCATAAATTCTTCCGGAACCAACCCTTTAACATGACTATTTTTATAAGAGATGACCCTTTTATGTTTACAGTGCTCTTAAAGAGGACGTCTCTTGTTCATTATGGAACTAATATTTGAAGTACTTGTTTAACGTTCAAATGACAAAGTTTATTCATCGTTCAGACAAGAAACAAGATAAAAACAAAAGGATTTCATTTTATTCCTTCTATTTTCAAAAAATACATAAGGATTTGCTATGCTGAAAAGAAATTGCCATTACTTGTGGCTATCTTATACAACTTGTTTCTACGGGGCTGGTTGTACAGTCCCCGGTCCCGATGATGTGTTTAGTTTACGAATTTTTGGTCCTCGATTGACGTGGAAGTCATTGTTGTCGTATCCTCATGTCATCCCCCCCCCCAGTGTTCGAATGCGAAGATTGTAATCCTTCACTCGAAAACATGCCTTACTTCCCCTTAGGAATCCATGTTATCGAGCAAAAAAATACGTAACAATCCTATAGTGATTTGTGCTCGTGAACAGTCGGGTAACCTCCGTTCGGTAGCAAACTTAACTTCCCAGTGGGAATTTGCTATCGAACCAAAGATTATCTAATCGTCCCCGAGTAGAAGCTTGTTTGTTTGCCTCGCTATCAAAGGTCTTATTGATGTTGTCTTCGTAGTATACTTTCTGTCCCTGCCTCATTAAAAACCTTGCCAGAAAAACCCAATTAGGACAAAACCTGAACGAAGGGAAAAAAAGTGCAGCACATACTTTTCGCTTAATTAACGTTCATCAACAATAATATATTTTGATGTGTGTCACGTTCCAGTTTCTAGGAAACTTGTCTCCATTCTGGTTCTCCAACTCGTATGAACATTTCCTAGTGATAGATGAAATCCGGTGGGGACCTTCCCACGTTGGACCTAGCTTTCCTGCGTTGAACTCCCGGGTATTTTGGGTTACTTTCCTCAGAACCAAGTCTCCTGCTTTGAAATAACGGAAGTTGGCTCTTCGATTATAACATCTCTCTATTCTCTGCTTTTGAGCTACCATTCTTACATGCGCCAAGTTCCTGCGTTCTTCAAGCAGTTCCAAGTTGATTAATATAGCTTCGTTGTTCGATTCTTCATCTGCCCGAAAATATCTCAAAGTGGGTTCACCTACTTCAACCGGGATTAGGGCTTCAGCACCGTACATGAGGGGAAAAGGAGTTTCTCCTGTACTCGACTTGGTCGTTGTTCGGTAGGCCCATAGAACTCCGGGCAATTCTTCGGGCTATTTGCCCTTTGTTGCTTCCAACCTTTTCTTGAGGTTTTGAATAATCACTTTGTTTGTTGACTCTGCTTGACCGTTTGCGCTTGGATGATAAGGAGAAGATTTAATCCTCTTTATCTTCAACTCTTCAAGGAATTTTGTAACTTTTGCACCGATAAATTATGGTCCATTGTCTCATGCTATCTCTTTTGGTATTTCGAACCTACAAATTATATTTTCCCACAGGAAATCAACCCTTTCGCTTTCTCCGATCTTCTGATAAGGACCTGCCTCCACCTATTTAGAAAAATAGTCAGTCAATATTAAAAGAAACCTTACCTTTCCGGAAACAGGTGGCAATGGTCCGACGATGTCCATCCCCCATTTCACGAACTGCCATGGGGAAAGAACCAAATGTAAGGGTTCTGCCGGTTGTTGTACTAGTGGTGCATAGCGTTGGCATTTATCACATTTTCGTACGAAGGTTTTGGCGTCTTGTTCCATGCGAGGCCAGTAATATCCTACCCATACCAACTTCAGCACAAAAGAACCTAAGCCCGAGTGATTGCCGCATATCCCTTGGTGGACTTCTCTCATGACATAATTAGCTCCTGACGCTCCTAAGCATCATGCCAGCGGGCCTTGGAAGGATTTTCTATACAATTGGCCTCTCTTGAAGCTATAACGTGCAGCTTTGGTGCGTAACGCCCGTGATGCTTTAGGGTCTACGGGCAACTTTCCATCCTAGATATAGTTGATTATTTCATTTCTCCAGTCCTAGACTAGACTAGTCGAATTTACCTCATAGTAACCATCTGTATCCAGGAGTGAGCTCATCAGTTACACTACCATTCCGGATTCCGATCCCTTTATTTCTGTCGATGATCCTAAGTTTTGTAATGCATCCGCTTATGCGTTATCCTTCTTGAGATGTGAGTAATTGACCACTCCCGGAATTGCGCCAAAAGAGCCTGGACCTTTTCCACGTATTGTTGCATACGTTCTTCTTTGGTATCAAAGATCCCGTAGACCTAATTTACCATCAGCTGCGAGTCACATTTAATTTCGATCACCTTGGAATCAAGTCTCCGAGCCAATTCGAGCCCTACAATCAAAGCTTCATACTCTGCTTCATTGTTAGTTAAAGTGATCATTCTGATGGCTTGCCTTAGGGTTTCTACCGAAGGCATGATTAAGATTATTTTGAGTCCAGACCCCTTTACGTTGGAAGTTCCATCCATAAATAAGGTCTAGATCACCGATGTCAATTCCGACACCATTACTACCTCATTGGTTTCCATAGGCAGTAGTCTCGGACTGAAATCGACCACGAAGTCAGCCAAGACTTGCGACTTAATTGCAGTCCTTCGTTTATATTCTATATCGAACTCACTCATTTCGACGGCCCATTTCGCCAGTCTGCCCGAGAGTTCGGGTTTATGAAGGATGTTCCGCAAAGAGAAAGTATTCACCACAGCTATTGAGTGACATTAGAAGTAGGGCCTCAGCTTCCGAGCGGCGACTACGAGAGCTAAGGCCCGTTTTTCCAAATGTGGGTAGCGCGTTTCTTCTCCCGTTAAAATTTTGCTAACGTAATAAATGGTAAATTGCGTACCTTCGTCCTCCCAGACAAAAAATGCACTTACTGCAACTTCTAAAACCGCGAGGTAGACTAGCAATGTTTCATCTTCTTTTGGTTGTGAGAGCAATGGAGGACTTGATAAGTACTTCTTTAGGTCCCCAAAGATTATTGGCACTCCAGTGTCCATTTGAAATTATTTTTCTGTTTGAGCAGCGTGAAGATGTGATGACAGTTTTCCGACGACCGGGAAATGAACCTACTCAAAGCTGCTAACCTTCCTGTGAGTCTTTGGACTTCCTTTATGTTTGACAATTGATATGGGATATCATTTATAGCCTTGATTTTATCGGGGTTTAACTCAATTCCGCTTTGTGAAACCAGAAACCCCAAGAACTTACCAGAACTAACCCCGAACGCGCACTTCCCGGGGTTAGGTTTCATGTTATGCTTTCTCAGAATGTCAAATGTTTCTTGTAAATACATAAGGTGGTCACTTGCATTCAAAGACTTCATATCGTCTATATAAACTTCCATGGTCCTTCCTATTTGTTTTTCAAACATCTTATTTATGAGCAGTTGATAAGTGGCTCAGCCATTTTTCAACCCGAATGGCATTATATTGTAACAATATGTACCAAAATTCGTTATAAACAAAGTTTTTTCCTAATCCTCCGAGTTCATCTTAATTTGGTTGTACCCGGAATAAGCATCAAGGAAACTCATAAACTCGTGTTCGACCGTAGGATCAATCATTTGATCGATATTTGGCAGTGAGAACGAGTCTTTCGGGCACGCTTTATTAAGATCTTTATAGTCTATGCACATGCGAAATTTATTATATTTCTTAGGAATTACTACTACATTGGCTAGCCAGTACGGATATCTTACCTCTCGGACCGAACTGATTTTAAGCAAGCGGGTTACCTCTTTTTGATGAATTTATTCTTAGCCTCGGCAATAGGGCACTTCTTCTGCCTTACTGGATGTATGTTGGGATCCAAACTCAGCTTGTGCACGGCTATTTCCGTCGGAATACCTGTCATATCCTCATGCGACCATGCAAAACAATCAGCATTAAATTTAAGGAATTCAATAAAACCAGACCTGAGCTTGGGGTGTAGTCCTGTCCCCAAATAGAATTTTCTTTCTAGGAATTCCTCGAACAATGCAACTTGCTGCAGTTCCTCAACTGTGGACTTCATTGTGTTCATCTCTTCTGGAACTTGAAAATATCTTGGCACCTGATGTTGTTATGACAACTCTGTTTTCGAGCTAACTCCTTCTAGTTCGGGAATAGGAGTCGGTTCCTGTAATTGCTATGCCATGCGTTCCTTCTCTTTCCTACTGGAAACTGAGATTGAATTCATCTCCCTTGCTTCCGGTTGATCACTTGTTACATGCTTGTTTCCTTCGGGCATTGGAAACTTCAGCAGTTAGTGATATGTTAATGGTACAACTTTCATTTCGTGTAACCATAGCCTTCCCGGGATAATGTCGTATCCCCTACTACTTCAAAGAGAGTTGTTTTCATGACTCATTCAACGTTTGTGAACAGCAAAACCTTTCCCTGGGTCGTCACACTTGCAAGGTTGAATCCAGCGAGCAGCATTATTGCCGGAATACTGCTTAAGGTGAGTTTAGTTTGCTCCAATACTCTCCATTGTATGATATTAACCGAACTTCCTGGATCCACTAAAACACGTTTAATCTTAAAATCTAACACATTTAATGAAATTACCAGTGCATCATTGTGTGGCAATATCAATCCGTTTGCGTCCTCCTGCGTGAAAGTGATATCGTCTTCCCGGAGTCTTTTACTATAAGTTATTGATACTTTCGTCTTCTTAGCTGCCGAAACGGTGACCTAGTTAATCTCATTTCCCCCAAAGATCATATTGATTGTTTAGCGTGGGGGTTCTTCTCCTACTTTCGGAAGTTCCACGTTGTCTCTGTTACGACCATAATTGTTCTTAGCTTGGTCACTCAAGAATTCTCTGAGGTGACCATTCTTCAATAATGTTGCCACCTCCTCTCGGAAGTGCCGACAGTCCCCTGTCCGGTGACCGTTCTTCCCATGGTACTTGTACCATACGTTGGGATCTCTCTGGATGGAATCGGATCTCATAGGTGTCGGGAATCATGCATCTTTAATGTTTCTCATGGCTGACACCAACTCTACTATACTAATGTTGAAGTTATACTCCGATAACTTGGGGTAAAAAGGATCCCGAGACCCCGACATCTCCTTAACCTGGAGTGATCTATTACTTCGACCATGATCGGTCCCTGTGTCAGCGATGAACTTGTTTGCTGCCCGGAAGTTTCTGCCACAGCCTTCGGTCTGCTCTTAGGGAAAAGATCGACCCCTCGAAGTTCGTCTATCCGCGTCGTAGTCATTCTTTGATTTTTCTCTGCTTTTCTCCCGTCCTTTGGCCGATGATGTAGAACTGGCCTGGTTATCTCTGATCCTTATCTTTGACTCGCACCGATTGTTTACATATGTCCAAGTTGTTGCTTGAAACTCAAGCAGGCTCTCCTTCAGCTTCTGGGAAGCGTCTGAACTTCTTGGATTCAATCCTTTGGTGAATGCTTCATCTGCCCATTCATCCAGGACGGTCGGGAGCAACATTCTTTCTTTCTAGAATCGAGTAACAAACTCTTGTAATAATTCAGATTCTCCCTGTGCGATCCTAAATATGTCGTCCTTCCGGGCTTGCACTTTTCTGGCCCCGGCATAAGCCTTAATGAAAGAATCTGCGAGCATCTCGAAGGAATCAATGGAATGCTCGGGTAATAATGAATACCATGTCAGAGCTCCCCTTGTGAGAGTTTCTCCAAATTTCTTTAGCAACACAGATTCAATTTCGTGAGGAGATAAATCATTTCCTTTCACCGTCATTGTGTAGGTAGTAATATGCTTATGTGGGTCTGAAGTTCCATCACACTATGGAATTTCAAGCATTTTGAACCACTTCGGGATTAGTTCGGGTGCCGCACTTAGCTTATACGGTAATTGAACATACTTCTTCTAGTTTGGGACTTTCAATACTAGCGGCGCGCTGGAGATTTGGTCCATACGGGCGTTCACTTCACTCATGAACCGTAAAAGTTCATTCTTGAACATATCGTTTTCGTTGTTGAGACCGGATCTGCTCTCCCCAGCCCCGTCAGAGCCAACTTTACCTCTGAGAGAGTTTTTATCGACTCTCTGCGTTGTTTGGTCTGCGGGAACAACGGGAGGAATTAGATCTCGTTTGTTTGCATTATTCGAAGCCCCCGATAGTGCATGCTTCAGTTCCGTTATAACCTGGTCATGCCATGTGAGATGGCCTAGAATGATGCATGTTGTTCTCGGAGGACCCTCATCGCATCCACGACATGTTCCTCATCAGCATCATCGGGAGTTTTATCCTGAACGTGTCGTGGGTATTGTATGTCATTCACTGGCGTAGCGTCATTCTCCTCATTGCGGGGTCACTGATTGAATCCTCGAAATGAGGCCGATCCCCTCGAATTTCAGGGTTGTGCGTGTCGTTAACAGTGTTATTTGCCATTTTTTATGTTTTTTTCTAAAGACAAAATAATCAAATCGCGTTAGTAAAAAAGGCAAGGATCAATTTAATCGCACGACTGTCTAGGCCCCACGGTGGACGCTAAATTGTTTACTCGTAAAATGGTACAATTGAATTTATACGTGGTTTCTAGACAAGTGAATTAATTTGATCCTGAAATAATACAATAATTGAAAAAAAATATATAATACTTAGTCTTGAAATATAGATGAAAATAGCAGAGATGACAATTCTTGGAACAGTGTTTCCGAGCACAGCGATGATGAGATCAAAAAGCAAGAAAGTAAAATTGTATAAAGCTTTGTATAGAATAGAATGTATGTTTAGCTAGAAAATTCGTGTCTTTTACAATGATAACTGAGCTCGCTATTTATATCTATGTCTAGAGAAAGAAGTCCTAGGATCATGTCCTCCTTTAATGTCAATTACGAGGGTCATTGATGAAGACGTAACGGTGAACATAAATGTCAAATTCTCCGTAACGGACCGTCGCTTTTAATGCTGCAGAATATTTCCTATTTAATGCTACCGGGCGCAGAGTATTTAACACACCTTTATGGACGTTATCCTTTCCGATGACAAGCGAAATGGATGCGTTCGGTTTTCGGTCATTCCTGTCTTGGGTTTCATGTGTTCTCTCTTTAGACGTCCACGTTTCAGACCATATTTCACCCTATACAGTAATTACTAGTTGTTTAAATATTCTTCCAATAACATTAATAAAATATATAATCAAGTTGTCATGTTGATTCTTGAAAAAACAAAAAAAGAATAATTGTTCTGAAGTACACTCAACGCTATGACTCAATAACAATGGAATGTTACGAGAACTACGAGAGATCGGAGTTCAAATTCGAGCAAAACTAATATTAAAGGATTAAGTAATTTCTTTTTATTTGTCTAGGATTTAATGATTAAAATTATCCAAGTTTTTAATGGTGAGAATTAATATGTACCCTATGAAACAATCAAGTGGTGTAAAACAACCAAGACGCCACCATTAATAATGCTAAAATTCTTTACCGTGTTAGTGTGTACAAATTAAACTTTTGGTTAGACAGATACTCTACTTATGGAAGTCATTTCATACGCAATGACATCACACTCCAATAGGGAGACTTGTACGAAATGTATGTCAAAATTGATTTGATAATAGTTATCTATCATCTTCAGTTCTAATTGCCAGCCTTTATTCTTTTGACTTACGTGGTCATTAATATCTGCAACGCATCCTTCCAATTGAGACATCAACGAAAGGTTATAAACGAAAGGTCAAATACATAACCAAACCCTTAAAGTTGTAAAGTTGGATATCTCAATTGAAGCATTTACTTATTAAACACTTAATGTATATTAGAAGTGCTGTCTATTAACCCACACAAAAAAAAAAAAAAAAAAAAATTTGACAACTTCAAATCAACTAAAGTGTGATTCTCACTTTCTTGAGATTCTTTTGATTTGGCAGATCTAACCAATAAAAAAGTTACACATCAGCCAGAGCGGATGTAGCGTAATAGCTACGGGTTCAACTGAACTCATAACTTTCGACGCGAAGTAAAAATTTATATGTAAAAATTCATTAAAATTGTAAAAATAATAGATATGAACCCATAACTTTAAAAATATAATAAGTTCAATATTAAAATTCTTAAAATTGAACCCATAAGATTTAAATCTTGGATCCGCCACTCACATCAGCAAAACAAATCTGATTTACTTTGCTGAAAATTCTTTATGGCAGTCGGTGCTTCACTGCTTGTTATATCTGGCGGAAAACTTTGATGACGAAAACCACAGTGACCCCAATATGATAAACCCCAATCCCCAACTAGTGTGTGTCGGCACCCTCACACTGCTCTTGCCCGTAGCCAACACCATGCTTTTCTACGCAAAGCATGCTTTTCTTCTCAATATTGTAAACTCACACTTCAGATTGTTAGCAGGTGATATTGTGAAATGACATAATATAATACAATCTACCTAAATAATTATTTGCCCAACTGGTACAGTTAAATTTATACGTGGTTTATAAACAAGTGAATCGATTTGAACCCAAAACAATAAATAAATTAAATAAAATACAAAACTTAGCGTTAAAATCGAGATAAAATAATGAATAGCTTGATTCCGGGAGCTGGGCTTCTGAAGGCAGCAATAACAATATTAATACGCAAGAAATGAAATGTTATAGAGCTTCTGAACAGTGTATAGTATAAGTTTGTCAGAAAATTTGTATGGTTGTTGAACTCACTATTTATAGTTGCGCCTAGGGAACAAGGTCCTAGGATCATGTCACGACCCAATTTCCCCTATAGGTCGTGATAGCGTCCAACGTCACCGCTAGGCAAGCAAACGGTGGTGAACTAATCCATGTTATTTCTCTTTTTAATAAGTTTCCATGTAAGTAAAGTCTAATTATTAAGAAATTAAGGAGTAGAAAATTTAATAAATAAAACGAAGACAACTGAGTGGCAATCATATTAGTACAAGTACTCCAAAACCATAAAATCTACTAGTATGTGTGCTAAGACTTGGTGTCACAAGTGTATGAGCAACTAGTAGATTATACAAAACTCTAACTACTATCTGAAATAAAAATAGACAGAAAATAGATGCAAAAGAGAGACTCTAGGTACTGCAGAATGGCTAAGGAAGCAGCTCACCACTAGGCCTCAGGGTAACGGGGGTGTGCACCGGTAAGACTGCCAGATGCACCTGCCTCAGATCCTGCATGGTTAGTGCAGAAGTGTAGCGTGAGTACATAAACAACATTATCCCAGTAAGTATCTAGTCTAATCTTGAAGAAGTAGTGACGAGGAGTTGACATCGACACTTACTGTGGGCTAACAATAAAAATACAGAAATTCTAAATGAGCATGGTTTGTGTAACTAATAATAGTATCTCAATAACAAGAAGAAAACAAATAATTCTTTCACAAATGGTAAATCCCAAGTCAGTTTTTGTCTTATATAACTTTAACCTCTCAAGCCATGAAATAATATCAAATATAATTAAACTTTGAGTATTATCACGCACGATTATGCCGAGGTCGTACGATCCGATCCGGAATAATATATACATTGCTGAGGGTCGTACGACATCAACCATAGATGCATTTATCTACTGCCAAGGCGTTCAGCCCGCTCCACAAGAAGAGAGGATACATTATAAACATTCGGTTTAAAAGTGATTACAAGGCTAATACACAAAGAAGCACAATTTCATTAACGGTGAAGTACTGCCAAAACTCAAGTAAGTAAAATTCGGTCTTTTACAATTCCTCTATCAAGTTCCATATAATTTAGGCACTTTAATTAACAAGTAGGGTGCAAACATTACAAGTATTTTATTATTTCGGTCCTAAACTACCTGGACATAAACATAATTAGTAGCTACGTACGGACTCTCGTCACCTCGTGCGTACGTAGCCCCCCACAATTAGAAGCAAATATTAATTTAAATCACCTATGGGGTAAATTCCCTCTTACAAGGTTAGGCAAAAGACTTACCTTGTCTCAAAACTCGCTTTCCGGCCTCAAATTCACTCTAAAGCCTCAACTCGGTACCGAAAAATCTGAAACTCATCAAATATTATATAAATTAATCAATACATGTTCCAAAGTTCATAATTTAACTATTTAGAGTAATTACCCAATCCAAATTGGAAGATTGTTAAAAATTTACCTCAGGGTCCACATGCCTGGATTCCGGAAATATTTGAAAAACGTTGTTACCCATAACCTCACGAACTCAAATATATAATTTTCACTCAATCCCATAACCATTTTCGTGGTTAAATCTCATTTTTATCAAAACCTAGGTTTTTCATCTAAACCCAAAATTCTCACAATTTTACATGTTAAAATCTACCCATAATCTATGTATTTAGCTTATATTGGATAGAAATTACTTACCTCCAATAGCTAGGTAAAAATCTCTCTCTAAGAAGCTCCAAAATAGGCCTAGAAGTGAAAGAAATGTGTCAAAAAGGGCCTAAGTCCCGTATTAAATGAACCTCACTGCCTTCGGGACTTCCTCTTCTGCGGCTCCATAACTGCATTTGCGGCTCCATTTCTGCGGAGAAAGCCTCGCAGGCCTCTTCTGCATCTGCGGGCCATAGGCCCGCTTCTGCTGGACCGCTACCGCGAAGCGCGTGTCACACCTGTGGCTTTGGCCGCTTCTGTGACTGCTTCCATCGCACTTGCGCATTCGCAGGTGCGCACCATGTCTCGCATCTGTGATTTCTGTGTTGCCCACGCTGGGACGCTTCTGCAGATGCTGGCTCGCTTCTGCGAGCTCGCACCTGCGGCCAGGCCTCCGCAGGTGTGATTGCACCAAAAGCTTGATGCTTCAATTGTTCATCCAAGGCCAAACGACTTCTGCGCATCATCCAAATGGCATCTGGGGCCCACGAGGCCCCGTCCAAACATGCCAATAAGTTTGAAATCATGAGACCGACTTGCTCGAACCCTCGAAACACGGAAAACAACATCACAACTATGAATCACACCCCAAACCAAATCGAATCAACTTATGAACTTCAATTTCTTCCAACTTACTCCGATCACACCGAATCATACTTAAACTACTCTGAATGATACCAATTTTTTTTTCAAGTCTTAAATCACCATACGGAACTATTCCTAGGTTCAGAATCCCAAACGAACCTCGATAACACCAAGACCTACTCTAAACAAATTTAAAGAACTTTAAAACCATCAATAACCCAACTTTCTACTCTAGGCGCAGAAACGCTCTCGGGTCATCCAAAATCCGATCCGAATGTACCCCAAGTCCAAAATCATCATACGAACTTATTGGAACTTCCAAATCCCGATTTTGAGGTTGTTTACTAGAAATCTTGACCCAAGTCAAACTTAACCCTTTAAAGCCAATATTAAGGAACCTAGTGTTCCGATTTCATCCCGAACCCTTCTAAATCCCAAACTAACCATCCCCGCAAGTCATAAAATAAAAAAAAGAACATACGGGAAGTCTTATTTAGGAGAACGGGGATCTAGAAAGTAAAATGATCGGTCGGATCGTTATAGATCAATCCCCTCTTAAATGTCAATTATGAGGGCCATTGAAGAATGTGCAACGGCAGGCTATGAATGTCATATTTTTTATATCAGACTATGTATTTAATACTGCAGAATATTTTTTATTGAATGTTATCGGGTGACAGACATTCATGAGCAACATTCCCTTTCGGGGTTACCGAGATTGCTACCCCCGAACTTGATTTCCATCTGTCTCGCTTTCCATCTGTCTCCATTTCCACATGTCGCTCTAATATGCGAGTATTTCATAAGAACATATTTTTTCCTATACAATACTTTCAGTACATGCGGTGCTCATCCGCAATAGTATCTTTTGAGATGTTCCATATTCTAGTTACTCGGCAATTTTACTCCGTCTTAATTTTCCAATTCTTATGATCCCTTCCCGGCGACAACTGAAACCCGGTAGGCGCCTTCCCACATTGGACCTAGCTTTCCTACATTGAGCTCTCAGGTATTTTAAGTCACTTTCCTTAAAACCAAGTCTCCCACTTTGAAAAAAAGGAGATTGGCTCTTCGGTTGTAATATCTTTCCATTCTTTGTTTTTGGGTCGCCATCCTTATATGTGCAAAGTGCATGTGTTCGTTGAGTAACTCCAATCTAACCAGTAGTGCCTTGTTGTTTGCTTCTTCATCCACCTCGAAAGTATCTCATGGTAGGTTCTCCTACTTCCACTAGAATCAAGGCTTCTGCTCTGTATATGAGAGAGAAAGGTGTCTCCCCCGTGCTTGATTTGGCCGTCGTTCGGTATGCCCATAACACTCCCGGTAACTCTTCAGGCCATTTACCTTTGGCTGCTTCCAATCTGTTTTTGAGATTCTGAATAATCATTTTGTTTGTCGATTCCGCTTGGCCGTTTGAGCTCGGATGGTATGGCGACAATGTAATTCTTTTTATTTTCAGGTCTTCAAGGAATTTTTTGACCTTTGCACCTATAAATTATGGCCTATTGTCACGGGCTATCTCTTTTGGTATTCCGAACCTGCAAGTTATATTCTCCCACAGGAAATCGACCGCTTCGCACTCGCTGATTTTCTAGTACGGACCTGCTTCAACCCACTTAGAAAAGTAGTTAGCTAAAATCAAAAAACATCTTACCTTTCCCGGAGCCGGCGGCAACGGACCGACTATGTCCATCCCTCATTTTATGAATGGCCAGGGCGACAAAACCGAGTGCAACAACTATGCCGGTTGATGCACTAATGGCGCACGACATTGGCACTTATTGCATTTCTGAACATAAGCTTTAGCGTCTTTTCCATCTGAGGCCAGTAGTATCCTGCCCTAATCAGCTTTAATACCAAAGATTCCGCACCCGAGTGATTTCCACCGATTCCTTCATGAACTTCTCTCATGACGAAATCAGCTTCGGAGGCTCCTAAACATCGGGATAACGGGCCTTGTAAAGATTTTCTATACAATTGACCTCCCCTGAAACAGTATCGAGCTTCTTTAGTGCTTAACGCTCGGGATGCCTTGGGATCTTCAAGTAGTTTTCCATGCTCGAGATAGTCAATGATCTCAATTCTCCAGTCCCAGACCAATAGATATTCACATCCAATATCGAATACATAAGCTGCATGACCGTACCGAAGTCTGTTCTTTTCATTTTTGTGGATGAGCCCAGATTGGCTAGTACGTCTGCTTCTGCATTTTCCTCCCTCGGAATATGGGCTATTGACCATTCCCAAAACGTGCAAGCAGAGTCTAGACTTTCACTACGTATTGTTGCATGCGCTCCTCTTTGGTGTCAAAGATCCCATAGACCTGATTTACTACTAGTTAGTAATTGCATTTGATTTCAATGACCTCAAAGTCCAGTCATCGGGCCAGCAAGAGTCCTGCAATAAAAGCCTCATACTCGGCTTCACTGTTAGTCAAAGGAATAGTTCTTATGGCCTGCCTCAAGGTTTCTCCCGAAGGAGTGATTAGTACTACACTCAACTCGGACCCTTTCACATTGGAAGCTCCATCCATGAACAAGGTGTAGACTCCCGATGTCGATTCCGACACTATCACCACTTCTTTAGTGGCTAAAGATAGCAGTCTTGGACTGAAATCATCCACAAAGTCGGCATAAACTTGTGACTTGATCGTAGTCCTAGGTTTATACTCTACGTCGAATTCACTCATTTCGACTACCCACTTGGATAATCGACTTAAAAGTGCAGGTTTGTGAAGGATATTCCGCAGGGGAAAGATTTTCATCACAGCTATCAAGTGACACTGGAAATAAGGCCAAAGCTTTCGAGCGGTGACTACGAGAGCTAGGACCAATTTTTCCAGATGCGGGTAGCGGGTTTCCGCACCTGTTAAAATTTTACTAACATAATAGATAGGAGATTGCATACCTTTATCTTCACGGACCAAAACAGCACTTATCGTTACCTCCGAGACCGCTAAGTAAATTAACAACATTTGCACCTTCCTCCGATTTTGATGGTAATGGAGGGCTTGATAAATACCTTTTCAAATCTTTCAAAGCCTGTTGTTATTTTGAAATCCATTCGAAGTTGTTCTTCTTTTTTAGAAGTGAAAAGAAGTTATGACATTTTTTCGAAGACCGGTAAATGAATCTGCCTAAAGCGGCCAGTCTTCCTGTCAACCTTTGAACCTCTTTCATATTTTATAGCTGGTCAGGGATGTTCTCGATGGCTTTAATCTTATCGGGATTGACTTCGATCCCCCTTTGCGACACTAGAAATCCTAAGAATTTACCGGAGCTAACTCTGAATGCATACTTTTTGGGGTTAAGCTTCATGTTGTGCTTCCTTAGGATGTCAAAGATTTCTTGCAGGTGTTTACGATGATCACCTGCGTTCAAAGACTTAACAACATATCATCTATGTATACTTCCAGGGTTTTCCCTATCTGTTTTTCAAACATTTTATTCACAAGCCTATGATAAGTGGCTCTGACATTTCTTAAGCACGAAAGGCATCACATTATAGCAATATGTGTCGAAGTTCGTTATGAATGAAGTTTTTTTCTGATCCTCATTGTTCATTTTGATTTGGTTATACCCGTAATAAGCATCAAGTAAACTCATCAACTCGTGCCCGATCGTCGCATCAATCATTTGATCAATCTTTGGCAGTGGAAACGAGTCTTTTGGGCACGCCTTATTCAGATCCTTATAATCTATGCATATGTTAAATTTGTTATTCTTCTTTGGAATTACTGCTGTGTTAGCTAGCCAGTAAGGATACTTTACCTTCTGGATTGAACCGATATCAAGCAATCGAGTTACCTCTTCTTTGACGAATTTGTTTCTGACCTCGGCAATAGGGCATTTCTTCTTCCTTATCGAAGGAATGTTAAGATCCAAGATTAACTTGTGCACGACCTCTTCTGGTAGAATACCTGTCATATCCGCCTATGACCACAAAAACATTCAATGTTAAATTTAAGGAATTCAATAAATCTTGACCTGAGATCGGGGTTTGGTACTGTCCCCATGTGGAACTTCCTCTCCAGAAATTTCTCAAACAATGTGACTTGCTCGAGTTCTTTTGCAGTTTATTTGGTTGTGCCCATCTCTTCTTGTACCTGATAGGATTCAGACGACTCCTCCCTCCTATTGACTTCATTCGGCTCCAGAGCAGGCGTCGGTTCCTGTGATTGATATACCGCATGCTCCTTCCTTTTGCTACTATAAAATGAGATTGTGTTCATCTCCCTTGTTGCCGGTTGATCTCCTCTTATCTATTTAATTCCCTCTAGAGTTGGGAATTTCAGAAATTGATAATATGTTGATGGCACAGCCTTCATCTCGTGCAACCATGGTCTTCCAAGAATGAAATTGTAACACATATTGTCGTCTACTACTTCGAAAAGGTCGTCTTCATTACCCCTTCGGCATTTGTGGGCAATAGGATTTCCCCTTGGGTTGTTATGCTTGCTAAATTGAACCTGGAAAGGAGCTTTGTGGCCGCAATAATACTTCCGGTTAGCTTATCTTGTTCCAGCACTCTCCAATGGATATGTTGGTTGAACTCCCTGGGTCCACCAAAACATGTTTAATTTTAAAATCGAAAACATTAAGAGAGATTACCAGGGCATCGTTGTGCGGTAGTAGGAGTCCATCTGTATCTTCCTCCGTGAAGGTAATGTCGTTATTAGTGACTTCCTGGAGTCTCTTGATGTGGGTCACCAATACCTTTGTCTTTTTCGATACCGCAAATGTTGCACCATTAATCTGGTTTCCCCTAAAAATCATGTTGAAGATTAGGAGGATCTTCTCCTGCTTTCGAAGGTTCCGCGTTATCTCGGTTGCGACCGTAGTTTTTCTTAGCCCGGTCACTTAAGAATTCTCCGAGGTGCCCATTTTTCATCAATGTCGCTACCTCCTCGCGCAAATGTCGGTAGTCCCCAGTCCGGTGGCCATTGGTTCCATGGTAATCATACCATAGATTAGGATCCCTCTGACTGGGGTCAGATCTCATCGGCCTTGAGAATCGTGCTTTCTTAATTTTCCTCATAGCCAACACTAGTTCCACTATGCTGACGTTGAAATTGTATTCAGATAGCCTAGGATAGGTGGAGTCCCAAGGGACTGATACCTCTTTTTTCTGCAATGATCTATTTTTCCGGCCACGATCAACTCTCCTATCGGTAGCGAATCTGCCCGCCTACTAGAAACCTCTGTCGCGTCCTCCGGCCCTTTCATAGGGCAAAAACCGATCTCTAGAAGACTGTCGGTCTGCGTTGAAATCATCCTTCAACTTTTACTTATTCTTCTCCCGATCCTGATCCATGATTGGTGCTAGGAATCCGAGCGAGTCATCCTCAATTTTTATCTTCGACTAGTACATGTTGTGAACATCCGCCCATGTTGTCTCCTGAAACTCGAGAAGACTTTCTTTCAATTTCTAGGAAGCGTCGGAACTCCTCGGATTCAGCCTTTTAATAAATGCCTCGGTTTCCCATTTGTCTGGCATGACCGGTAGTAACATCATTTTATTCTGGAACCTAGTCACGAACTCCCACAACAATTCAGACTCTCCTTGCGCAATTTTGAATATGTCGGCCTTTCGGGCCTGTACCTTCCTGGCCCCAGTATGGGCCTTGATAAAATAATCTGTGAGCATCTCGAAGGAATTTATTAAGTGCTCGGGTAAAAGTGAATACCACGTTAGGGTCCCTTTCTTGAGGGTCTCCCCAAACTTCTTCAACAAGACTGACTCAATTTCGTGTGGAGCTAAGTCGTTTCCCTTCACCGTCATTGTATAAGTGGTGATGTGCTCATAAGGGTCCTAAGTACCATCATATTTTGGCATGTCAGGCATTTTGAACCCCTTCGGGATCAACTCTAGTGGCGTACTTGGTTTGAACGGCAACTAGGTGTATTTATTTGGATATGGTCCTTTCAATATTGGCGGTGCACCCGGGATCTGGTCTATTCAGGTATTTATTTCCCTCATGAACCGCATGAGTTCGGTTGTAAAAGGATCATTGACATTCTTATTACAGGATCCGTCGTCGTTCTCCCCGGCCTTATCGAAGCCGACCTCGCCCCTCGGGGTGTTGTTATCAATACTCTGTGCTATTTGGTTTGCGGGAGCACGGAGAGGAACTGGACCTCGTCCATTCGCGTTGTTGGAAGCACCCGACAATGCCTGCCTCAACTCTGTCATGACCTAATCTTGTCGCTAGAGATGGCCCATAATAGCCTTTTGTCTTTCCCTCAGGATTCTTATTGTTTCCGCGACGTGCTCGTCCTCAACATCATCAGGAGTTGCCTCCTAAACATGTCGTGGATATTGCCCGCCATGGACCGGCATGGCTTCATCCCCTTCGTTGCGGGTATCACTAATCAAGTCTTCGTGTTGAGGCTGATTTCCTTGGGCCTCAATTTTGTGTGCGACGTTGACATGTTATCCGTCATTTCTATGATTGTTTGCTAAGAAACAAAGAATCAAGCAGGTTAGTAATACATGCAATGATCAACTCAATTATACAACTGTCTAAGCCCCACGGTGGGCACCAAACTGTTTACTCGTAAAATGGTACAGTTAAATTTATACATGGTTTATAGACAAATAAATCGATTTGATCCCAAAATAATAAATAAATTAAATAAAATACAAGACTTAGCATTTAAATCGAGATAAGACAATGAATAGCTTGATCCCAGGAGCGGGGCTTCCGAAGGCAGTAATAACAATATTAATTAGCAAGAAATGAAATGTTATAGAGCTTCTGAACAGTGTATAGCATAAGTTTATCAGAAAATGCATCCCCTACAGTGGTTGTTGAACCCACTATTTAAAATTGCACCTAGAGAACAGTGTCCTAGGATCAAGCCCCTTTTAAATGATAATTATGAGAGTCATTGAAGAATGTGTAATGGCAAGCTCTGAATGTGATATTCTCTACAACGGACTATGCGTTTAATACTGTAGAATATTATTCATTGAATGTTATTAGGTGATAGGCATTCATGAGCAACATTCCCTTCGGGGATTACCGAGATTGCTACCCCCGGACTTGATTTTCACCTGTCTCGCTTTCCATTTGTCTCTGATTCCATATGTCTCTCTATGATGCGAGTATTTAATATGAACATATTTTGCCCTATATAATAATATACTCTCTCTGTCTCAATTTATGTGAAGGAGTTCGGATTTAGAGAGTCAAACGTCTCAATTTTGACCGTAAATTTGGATATAAAATGTTTAAATTATTTTATAAATAAAATGTACATATTTAGAAACTACATAATGTCACGACCCAAAACTTAGCTTGTCGTGATAGCGCCTAACGTTGTATTAGGCAAGCCGACACCTCAAAACATTTCCAACACTTCTAAGTGAAAAATGAAATAACATATGTTTAAATAATTAAAGCTCTCATAAACTGGATAGAAAGTCAAAACTCAATACGGAGGTTCCCAAAACCAGGGTATCACTGAATACATAAGCGTCTATACAACACAAGTCTGAAAATACTGTCTTTGAAAAACTGAAACTAAATACATAAAGTTGAAAGATAGGGAGAGAGAGTAAAGGTCTGCGAACGTCGGGCAGCTACCTCGAAATCTCCGAATGATCAAGCTGCTCAGATAATCAGCACCCACCGTTCTCGGAAACAACTAGATCTGCACACGCATTGCAGGGTGTACCGTGTGTACAACCAACTCAGTAAGTAAGTAGACTAACTATAGGACTGAAAGTGGTGACGAGCTTCACTGAGACAGTTCAATTATAGAAAATACAATACAGGAAAATAGGCATGCTTTCAAGTTCGACATTTGAAGCCAAAATTGTTAATTCATGTCAAGTTCAATTGAAACAGGATATAGTATCTCTCAGAAACTACATGACAGTGATATATGCCAGCTGAAGTACACAATAATGAAATCAAGTGCATATTCTCAGAATAACAGTCACTCAGTTCTCCCATCCACTCTAACCTCACAGTCACTCATTCCTCACAGTCATTCGGCACTCGGGCTCGCACTCGGGCTCGCACTCGCACTCAATAGGTACATGCACTCACTGTGGGTGTGCAGACTCCGGAGGGGCTCCTTCAGCCCAAGCGCTATAATAAGCCAATTGTGGCATAGATCAATAAAACATGTTGCGACGTGCATCCCGATCCCAATAAATATCCACACAATCAGGCACTCGGCCTCACTTAGTCATCAATCTCTCCAGTCTCTCGGGCTCTCAATAATCATGATAATCAGTCCAAACAGTGAAGATATAATGTATCAATAAACAACAACAGAGATTGAGATATAATATGCGAGTAAAAACTGTGACTGAGTACATAGTGGCAATTTAACAGATCATTCAACATATAACACGACCTCTGGGGGTCCCTACAGTTTCAACACATATCCTAATCATGATTTCTAACATGATTTGGAGTTCAATTTTTATAACACATGGAGAATACACGGATAACAACAGATTATTCAACTATACAGTTCTATGGAATTGAACGAGTCACAATTACTATGGTGTGCGCCCATCACCTAGCATATGTGTCACGTCAACACCAATCACATGACACACAATTTGGGGTTTCATACCCTTAGAATAAAGTTTAGAACTGTTACTTACCTCAACTCGTGCAAATCCCTACTCCAACAAGCCTTTGCCTCATGAATCAACCTTCAAATGCCTCGAATATAGCCACAAACAGTTCGATAAAATCAACATGGGCTAAAGGAATCAATTCCATAAGAAAATACTAAGTTATTAATCAAAAGTCAAAAAATCGACTCAAAAGTCGGCCCCTTGGCCCACAGGGAATCCAATAAAAGTCACAAAATCAGGAAGACCATTCCACCACGAGTCTAACCATACCAAATTGACCAAAATCTAACACCAAATCGACACCCAAATCTCCAATTTAAACTCTCCAAAACCCTAGCCTCAAACCCCCAAATTTTACCTCAAAACCACACAATCTAGGTAGGAAATTCAATGGGAAAACATAATTATTGAATAAATTTAACCACAAGTGACTTACCTCAAGAAACCTGTCGAAAATAATCTCAAATATTGCCTAATCCCGAGCTTGGAATGTTCAAAATGAAGAAAATCACGGAACCCTCGAATTTAAGGTTATGTCCATCCTTTTCGCTACTGCAGAAACTTAACCATATTTGCGGCGTCGCAAATGCAACAATCATTCCGCTTCTGCGGCGAACCACTGGAATTGGGCCTTCACACCTACAGATCATGCTCCGCTCCTACACAAACGCAGGTGCGACCCTCTTTCCCGCTCATGCGCTGGCTTCCGCTTCTGTGCTCAACCTCTCCGCATCTGCCACCACGTAGGTGCGGAAAGTCCTTCGCACCTGTGACCACAGCCTTCCTCACTCCTGTTCGCATCTGCGCTCCCCAGCTCGCACCTTCGAGCTCACACCTGCGACCAAAGCTTTGCATGTGCGATTATGCCAGAAGACTCCCAGCTTCAGCAATTTTCTAAGTCTCATTTGTGATCTATTAACCATCCGAAATCAACTCAAGGCCCATGGGACCTCAACCAAACATACCAACAAGTCCTAAAACATGATACGAACTTAGTCGAGCCCTCAAATTACATCAAACAACATAAGAAATATGAATCGTGCCACAACTCAAGCCTATTGAAACTAAGGAATTTCAAGTTCTACAAACGATGCCGAAACCTATCAAATTATGTTCGGTTGACCTTAAATTTTGCACACAAGTCACAAATGACACCACGGACCTACTCCAACTCCCGAAACCCCATTTCGAGCCCGGTATCCACAAACTTCACTCTCGGTCATACTTCTAAATTTTTAATTTTCGTCATTCTAAGTCTAATTCAACTACGGACCTCCAATTCACAATCCAGACACACTCCTAAGTCAAAAATCACCCAACTGAGCTAACAGAACCAACAAAACTCCATTCCGGAGTCTTTTACACATAAGTCGATATCCGGTCAACCATTTAAACTTAAGCTTTCAATCTTGAGACTAAGTGTCTCAATTTATTCCGAAACCTCTACGAACCCGAACCAACTGCCGCGAAAAATCACATAACAACAATTAAGCAGGGAATAAATAGTAAATGGGGGAATAAGACTACAACTCTCAAAATGACCAGTCGGGTCGTCATACATAAAAAGTAATATAAGTCGGTTATAAGCTACATCAGCTTCCCCTTCAACTATACTATTCGCAGTCTAGAATAAAGCTTACCCTTCATAAGTACCATGGAGCTTTTACAAACTTTGACTATTCCATTATCTGATTGAAACTTAAACCCTTAGTCATCCAGTATGGAAAGAGAAGTCAAATTCCTCTTCATCCGAGGGACATGTCAACACTTATTGTTTGTGAGTGTTACCATCAAACATTCTCAATTTAATGCTAATAATCCTCTCTACCGATAATTAGTTGTTATATTTCAGGTAGACAATCCCACTTATTGGCTTATAAGTAGCAAATTAATTCTTGTAATGACACGTATGAAAAGTAGCCAGAATTAAGAATCCAGGAATTATGCCCAAGATTGGAACTCGCAATATAGACCTCCCCTACATCGTCATTATTATTAGAATTATCGCAAGTTTTATATTTGCATAATTGTCTAATTTGTGCTTCCATTTTTTCTCCTTCAGATTAGGACAATCTTTTCTAACTGGATCTAGTTAACTGAAGCAAACCAATTATGCTTTCTTGCTCGGGACTTCAATATAGCGTTAGATTATTTCGTAGTAAAGACTTTTATTGTGTTCTTCCCCTTCTTACAAGACCTTTATCTCTATTTTGCTTTTAAAAAATCCCTTTTTTGTCACGCGCCAAAATCGAGGAGTGCGACCAGCGCTCAATCGAATGAACCCGGCCGAGCAAGCCTGTTAGATTTCCTTCTACCCAAACTCATCCATGAATAAAAATAATATATATTTTTCTTAATTAGACAATAAGGTGATCATGTCTACAATACCAATTCATTACCATTAATTACTCCATTAATAAGTCTCCAAACATACACACACACTCTTTCATGGTTCAAAGTTGAACAAGTAATCTAATCACTACACAACTTGTTTAACATTCCCAATAACCATACATAACCCACACTTTGTCTACAGAGCCTCTAAATATATCAAGAGTACATTGATAGTACCGGTAACAAGGCTCCGGCTATATCTCAAAATACAATAACATATATGAAACAAAAGATGCACAACCCCGGGATGAAATGGGACTCACCAAGTCAGCTGGGAAGACTGAGCACCGCTATCACTGGTCAATATCCTCCACTGTGGAACCACCTGCATCCATTAAAGATGCAGCACTCCCGGTAAAAGAAACGTTAGTACATGTCGAATAGTACTAATATGAAAACTAAACACTAATTTAATAATTCAGAAATAAAATATAAATATAATGAACCAGGACGATAATAGAATAGCACAGATAGCCGTTGAAACCCAAGCAAGCTTATCAAGAGCTGCCATTAACATTTATAGAATTTAAGGTGAGATCTTTTGTGACCATTTTTACACAAAGCGGTCCCGCCGCCTCACCCCAATATATGTAGGTAGAGGTGTAAGCACAATACCAAAACTCTACTCAAATGGCCCTGCCGCCTCACCCCAATGTATGCGGGTGGAGGTATAACTATAGTACTAAAAGCCTACACAAAGTGGCCATACCGCATCACCCCAATATATGCTGGTGGAAATGCATCAACGATACCAATATCTACACAAAGCGGCCATGCCGCCTCATCCCAATATATGTATGTGGGTGGTGGTGCAATAACAATACCAAAATCATACACAAAGCAGCCCTGCCGCCTCACCCCAATATATGTGGGTGGAGGTGTAACCCTAATCACAATCTCTACACAATTTGGCATGATAGTTTTTCACATAAGTCACGACTTGGAATCATAACACGTAGATACCCAATCCATAGTTTGGAACGCATACTCAATTTATAATATAATATGATAAGAGCATTTGAAATACGAATTGAACATATGTCTTTGTCACAAAACTTATTCAGAATACTCAAGTTGTAAAAAATACCTTGGAACTTACAAGGCTATTGGGGTTCCAATTTTTAAAGAAGAGTTTAGCCAACATACCTCAATTGAGCTTCCTTAAACTCTAAAATATTTCAGAATTCTTAGCAACTTCAATCTATTTTAGAAATATAACAAGTTGGACAAAAATTAGGGATATGATCATGATTCTAGCTCATTTGAGCATTTTATCAAACATTAGGTGTGCATTAAGGTTTCAAGGTCCTTTTATGGAGGATTTCATCATCCCACAACCCATTCTTTATCATATTTAGCTCATAATCTTCCTACACCCTTTGATAACACATGCAAGCAAAATAAACAACTCCCATACCCAAGAATTATCTTGCTAATTATCCATTTTTAGATAAATTTCGAAATTAAGGGTTAGGGTGTAGAATCTTATCTCTAGGATGAAGACCTAGTAAGTTTTCCTTGTTAATCTTCAAAGATTCGAGCAAGAATTTAAGAACAAATTGTTGAAGAACTCTCTCCCACTCTAGGGCACTATCTAACGCTCAAAATATCAGATTTTAGCTCAAAAATGGTACAAATCGTCTATTTAACGAAGTAGGGTCGGGTTATAAAAATCCAAAAATGAAGCGTCGGAACAGGGTACATGATCGCATATGCGACCGTATAATATTTATGCGGTCCGCAGAATAGGTTGCATGATTTCCCTCCGAAACTGGGCAAATTTGTCCTGGTCTGCGGTCATTATGCTGCCCGCAGACCTGTTCTGCAGTCACATAATGCACCGCAGAACTGGCATGCGGTCGCATAATGCGCCGCAGGACCTTCCTCCAAAAATCTCAAAAATGGATGTGCGATCAGAGTTCGGCCTGCGAATTCATTTTGCGGTCGCATAATAGACCGCGAAATGATATCAAAATTCCCCAGTTGCCTGCCTCACTCTGCAGTTATTATGCGGTCCGCAGAGTTATTCTGCGGGCGCATAGTGGGTCATAGAAGTGCATTTCTTCTGTCCAAAATTTTTCTTTAGTTTCCGATGCATTGTTCAACCCAAAAGTCTGACCGAGCGAAGAATTTCTATAATTCTCAAACACGTAAGCCCAGTTCGGCACCACAAAATATTATTTTTTTTCCTTTGTAAAATTTTACGGGGCCTTACATTTTTCAACTCCTTAGATTTTAGTGTATTACCGACATCATCTAGTGAAATACTATTGTTCTCATATAGAAATGCTACACAAAAATATTGTAAGATGATGGTAAAGAATATAACACAATCAATGCCTGATACTCACTCTCAATTTCAATATCCATATGCTGCATGTCTATTATAATTGAATTGAGCTCATCAAGATGACTTTTAATGGGTTCACCTTCGTTCACACGAAAATTATACAATTTCTTATTCAGGTAGAGGTGACCTGTCAGTGTTTTTCTTGAATAAAGGTCTTCCATATGCTTCCACGCCTTTGTAATAGAAGTTTCTGTAGTAATTGAAGAATACTATCTGTAATGCTCATAAATGTTTCACTCAAAGCCCTCTTCTTCAAGTCTTCTATTTCATACTCTTTATATCTGTTGGAAAAATCTTCCTCAATAGCCTCCCACAATCTTTATAGCATTAGAGATGATCTCATTAAATCTTCCATAGACTGAAACTAGATCTCCATCGAGCTTATCTATATTGTACTTTGATTAATATGAATAAGATATCTTAATCCTAAATTATATATATTAAAACCCTAACAAAAAAGCTCTAATACCAATTATTAAAAGATCATGGGTTAACTATCACACAATTATATCCAAAAAGAATAGAAAAGAAAAATAGCACAAAAATTTAACGAGGGTCGGCCAAGCCTACATCATCGGGGCAGAAGAAGAGAGAGTTTCCAATATGAAAGAGATGAGAACAATGCATCCCTAACGACAACCCCTATTTATAGATTTTAAAATTTTCTCGTATTTATAAGGACTTAGTTTTCCAAACCTACAAGGTCAATTAATAGGTTTTTCAAATCAGAATCAAATTCATAAACCGCATGTCATAGGTGAACCGATATAGTTTTTTGTTAATACACACTACTAGTACACTGGTGGCATGATGAATAAGGGCAAGAGATTCATCCTCAGAAAGTTCTTCGAGACCGGTTGGAATATGATTTCCTTCACAATCAACCCGACCAGCAAAGTCATTACCAAAATAAAAGACATCACGCCCAAAAGGATTGGATCCAAAGAGCCACACTCAGAATATTAGGAAAAATAAATAAAATATCAATCCTCCTGGGTCTGCCACATCTCACATCGCCACAAGCTTTTGAACCACATAATAAAACTCCAAATTTATCCCCTGTAACGACCCGACTTGTCGTTTTAAGAATTAACGCCCCGTTTAGTGACTTAAGGTCTCGAACAACTTTGTAATAAATATTATGACCCGCGGGTGTGGTCGAGTTTAATTTTTCGGAAGATTCAGAATTTAATTAAAAGAACAATTCTTATTTAGAAGCTTAATTGGAAAGAGTTGACCGGAGAGTTGNATAATAAGTATTATGACTGGCGGGTGTAGTCGAGTTTAATTTTTCGGAATATTCGGAATTTAATTAAAAGAACAATTCTTATTTAGAAGCTTAATTGGAAAGAGTTGACCGGAGAGTTGACTTTTGAGCAAACGACCGGAATGGAATTTAGAAGATGGGAATAGCTCCATTACGTCAATTATGACTTGTGTGCAAAATTTTAAGTCATTCCGCATTGATTTGATACGTTTCAGCGCAAAATATAGTAGTTGGGAGATTCGAAAACTCATCATTCGATTCGAGGCGCGATTCGTAATTTTGACATTTGTTTGACGAGATTTGAAGCCTCCACTAAGTTCGTATTGTATTTTGGGACATGTTGGTATATTTGGTTGACGTCCCGAGGGGCTTGGGTGTATTTTTGGATCATTGGTTGAGAGATTAGTAAAGTTAAGAAATTTAAAAGTTTGGCCATGGTCAAAATCGGATCAAGACGACCTCTTTCCAGTGTTTTGAGTGCGCGAGCAAGTCCTTAGCGTGTTTTATGATTGAAATTCATATATGGTTTGTGTCCGAGAGGTTCCGAATGAGTTTCGGGAGTACTGAGGCAAAAGGGAAGTGCGGACCACAAGGGAGTTATGCGGACCACACAATTTTGGTGCGGCCACACTTCATTCCACATTGGAGTGTGCGGACCGCACAATTTTGTGTGTGGCCTCACTCAGGAACTCTCAAATTCGATGGTCCGACTTCGAAAGCTTATATCTTTTGATCCACAAGGAATTATGAGATGATTCAAAAATAAAAGTTGTAGCCCTTCATATCTAGTTTCCAGAAAAATAAAGAAGTCATCATTTGGACATAGGTAAAGAAGGGTATGGCCAGAATACTAAAACCTGGCAGTGCAGTCACTAAAAGAATGCGGCCGCACCATTTTTGTGCGACCGCAGGAGCTGGGATGTGCGGCCGTACTTAAAATTGTGCGGACTGCACATTGGAAGTTCAGAGGATGTACTATATATTTGAGGTTTAGGTTATTATTTCATTTTTGAACTTTGGGAGCTCGGTTTGAGACGATTCTTCGTGGGTTTTTCAAGAAATTCATCGGGGTAAGTGATTCTAACTCGGATTTGGTTATTATGCATGAATATATCACTGATTTCATCATTTAATTAGTACTTTGAGATGAAAATTTGGAAAAAATTGTAGAAATTTCATAAACCACAAAAATATAGATTTGGAGGACGATTTGTTATTGGAATTCAATAAAATTGGTATGGTTGAACTCATATCAGAATGGATGTTCCGAGGGGCGGACCCCGTGTTGACTTTTTGGATTAAATTTTTAAGTCGACGTTTTATTATCCGGAATTATTTCCAATGAATTTTTAATGAAGTTATACAACTGATTTGAATAGATTTGAGCGGTCCGGAGGTCAATTCAAGCAAGAAGAAAATTTTAGAATATTGGCATAACTTCTAAAAGGCAAGTGTCTTGCTTAACCTCGAGTGGGGGAAATATCCCATAGGCATTAAGTATTATGTGCAAATTGTGTAATTGAAAACCATGTACGCGAGATGACGAGTGCGTACTTGGTTTATAAGTGCAAATTTCGTTGACTAAAATCCTTAGATGCCCTTAGGTATTAAATTGGAAATTATTGACATCTATTAAATCCTCTATTTGTCATGCCTAGATCCTTGTTTGTTGAAATTATTTTATACGATGATTTGGTGTGATTGCCACCTTGATTTTATGTGAAATATTATTTTGTTGAGCTGTTCACTTCCGGATATTTTTGTTAAGATTTTGTGCACATTGTGGTCGAGCTATGGGCTCCTTATTGTGGAAAATTATGTATTGTTGATTTCTGTGGTAAGTTGTAATATTTGGGCACTTGATGTGCAATTTGTGATATGTTGTAAGATTTGAGCACTTGATGTGCAATTTATAATATGCTGTAAGATTTGAGCACTTGATGTGCAATTTGTGATATGTTATAATATTTGGGCACTTGAGGTGCAAGTTGTATTATGATGTGATATTTGGGCACTTGAGGTGCGATTTGTGAAATATTATGATATTGATACGCATGTGGTGAGATAAGGGTGGCTTGAAACGCGTGGCTAGTAGGGGAACTACTAGAAGTCATGCGGTGTGATAAGGTTGGCTAAAACGCGGGATGCTATTTCGGAAAAATGATTTCTTTAAAATTAAATATGAAGGCTCCCGCGGTGATATAAGAAAATGAGATATTGTGAATTTATTTATGATTTGGTACTACGAGGTGGTACCTCGGGAGTGCCCTGTTGATATTTCTTTATTTATGTTCTTTTCTTGGGTGATTTTACTTCATTTAATATGTAAATTCTTGTCTTCTTCCATGATGTACTAGTTGACTTTATTATTATGCGTTTTTGCTCCTAGTTATATTGTGTTGGCTTTGGTTTTTTAGCACGTGACTCTGCAGAAGTATATTTTTGTTTTTTCTTACTGAATTTCTATGATTGAGTTGATTTAAATAAAAAAAATTATTATGTTTTAAATTAAATAGTTTTACATTCAAATTAGTAGTTAACTCATGCTTTAATTTAAGTGCAAATATTATTTTCTTCACCCAAATAATTTCTTAAGTAAATTCATTTCTTTGTTGATTTTCTTACTTGATTTAAAAATTGTAAACTTACTTCATTGAAAATAAATTGATCCTGCGAATCTTATATATATATATATGACATGTGAGTTATCCGTGTGGTTGTGATAGAAATATGGGCACGATGTGCTATGAAAAATATGAAAGTGCTGAGACCCGTAATTTTTATGATTGTGAAATGATATATCACATGGTGACTTTTACTTGAAAAATATATTTATTTGAAAGAAGTATATTCAAAATATATTTATTTAAAAGAAGTATATTCGAAAGATACTTGTCTTAAATACTAATATGTGAAGAAATTATATTTGAAGGACTTGATTAATTAATTTCACTTGTGTTTCTTATTCGCCTGAGCAATAATTATGATGTTCTTGTTGCCTTGATGTTATATCACTAGTTGATTTTGTTGTTATCATTGTTAGTTATTTTTCAGTACTTTTGTATACTGCTATATTACACAGGTTATTTGACTAGTGAGTGTCTTGACTGTACCTCGTCACTACTCCACTGAGGTTAGTCTTGATACTTACTGGGTACCTACTGTGGTATACTCATACTACACTTCTGCATATTATTGTGCAGAGACAGGTATTGGAGATATCGGACTTGAGCAGAGTTAAAGCGGGACCGTAAGTATTCAAGGTAGAGCTGCTTGGTCGTCGCAGTCCCTTGGAGTCTTTTCATTTCATTGTACTATTAATTTTTAATCAAACAATATTGTATATTCGGTCCTCGTGATCATCCCATGTATTCAGTTAGAGTTCGAAACTCAGTACTACCAGTCTTGGTAGGTTGTATATTTATATTTGTTCCGCTGTTATTTTTGATTACTTATTTAATTAAAAAAATGGCTTCAAAATGTAATTGAAATCGGCTTACCTAGTCTTAGAGACTAGGTTCCATCACGACGCCTGTGGTGAGATTTTGGGTCGTGACAAGTTGGTATTAGAGCTCTAGGTTCATAGGTTCTACGAGTCATGAACGAGTTTAGTAGAGTCTTGCGGATTGGTACAGAGACGTCTGTACTTATCTTCGAGAGGCTATAGAACTGTTAGGAAATTTCACTTCTTTCATTCCTTATCGTGCGACATTTATTCAGCTTGAAGCATATATCTTATGTTCTTTTGCATCCACTCGTGTATGAAATTACGCACTCGGTATCAACTATGTCGCCAATGGTTATGATACTATAGAGGGGTTATAAGGGAGCCAGGGTTGCTCAACCATTATTACAACGTGTCGTCCAGATCGAGGATGCGGAAGTATTGAGAGATCATTCAGTTGTGCACATTAGGGTGCAGCAGGTTCTAACATCTGGTTGATAAGTATGATATTAAGAAGGTTTTATTAATTGCCTAATCATCACAATTGTGGCAGGGTCACGACGTGGATGTATATCTGAAATAGTTGGTGGTATTAGAGACTATGTAGTTCATATGGGATTTCTATTTAGCGAAGGGTACATACGCAACCAAGGCACTAGAGGAAGCGAGTTTAACTGTCACGAGGATGGCATGCGCCAAATAAATGGCTTGAGGTGTCTTATGACCGGGGTCCTACGAGCGATGAAGATTAGTATTGTGGATCATCGGAATGTGTCCTATGGCTTCGTGCCAAGTGAGGGAGTCCACTATCAACGATCAGATTGTGGGGTCATGTGTTATATGCGTTTTGGCCTGAGATGTATTTATACGGTATTGAAAAGTTCTCTGAAACTTGTATATGATTAAGAGCTAAGATTTGTATAAGATGATGCTGGGACTTGCGGTATTCACGCGTCGTTAATAATTCTACATTTTAGTATCAATGGGGTCATGGAAACAATTTCAGAATACTCAGGGTGTTCCAATAAGTTCTTTTAATGCACTACCAGCACGGGGTTCCTATAATGGTTATTTCAGTTATCCGGCACAGACTCAGTGTGAGCAGCTGAACCTGCAGAGGGGTTGTTATGAGTGTGGTGATACCAGACATATCAAGAGAAATTGTCCCAGACTTGGGAGGGGTGGATTTCATCATAACACTCCAACTACAAGCTTTATTCCAATTAATACTTCACGTGCACAGTCAGTTAGAAGTAGAGGACAGGCGGGTAGTGGGCACCTAAGAGGTGGAGGCCCGACCCGTTGATATTATCACTATGATTTGGCTGAAGCCAATACACCATATGGTATTGTTACAGGTACGATCCTGATTTTGTTATAAAAGGATATTTTCCCTAAATTTGATTCGATTCTGAATATTTAGGTGAGTCCTCCTATTATGCTCCGCTTATGGGTGAGCTTCATAATTTTTATGACCCACTTATATGTTATCCCTGTTGGGAGAATTGAGGATGTGAGTCTGTGTCTGTCATTTTTATTTTTGTGCACCATAGAGGGCTATAAGTCCAAAAGTAATTTTTATTATTCATCACAGTGGGTTTAATGTATTTCGGAATAATTGATTCCAATTTTTATGAATTATATGCCCTACCAGTATGAGAGTTCATTATGTGTTGTGAAAAATATTTACGAAATTTATTGGAAAGGAAAAAAAAGGAAATTAAAATTTCAGTTGGCACAATGTACAAATACTTGCGATTCGAAGTTGAGGACGAGATCCTCGCATTTTATATATGATGTAAAATATTTAAACCGGGCTACAAGCCACGGTGAAAGTTATTTAAAGACGAGGTACTTGTGATGTAATATTTATGAGTTTAAATTCTCCCTTTGTGAAATTTAATTTGTACAATAGTATTAATAGGGAGTCATGCCTGTTAGGCTTATTGGATAATTCTTGTATATTTTTCTATTCATATTCAGCCATTTTCGTGCTGTAAATATCGAGTTTTAGCCTATGAGGTGAGTGCCAGGTGGCGTTAAATGTGACTCATTAATCCGAGTAAGTAATCATGAAGTCTTCATGCCTCACATTCTGTTGTCAATGTTGTGAAAATTTGAAACGAGGTGGTGGTTAATATGAGATTAATTGATAATACTGAAATTAATTATGAACGGCTTTTAAAACCAGGGATGTGGTGATGGGCATACATATGATGTGCTTCATGTCCTGATATCATTATGACAATGCAGTGCTTGTAATGCTGAGATTAGTGTTATTGATATATACCTTGTGGTGTTTTGTTGGGTTGTGGACATATTATTAGGAGTTGTTTTGGTGTTACTCTGGCAGGTGGATATGCCCAATTACAGGGGAGACTCTGCATTTCTGAAACATTTGGGAGTTAGTAAAAATTTAGGGGAATGAGACGTGCAAAAGAAGAGATAAATTATGTTATGTGTTTGAGGGAGAATGATCCTAAGTGGGAAAGAATGTAACACCCCAGAAAAATTTTGAAGTACTTCAACACTATCAAGAAAGTTGATATGTGCATAGGCACGAGTTACTATAACCAATTTAGACTAATACCGTGCGTTGTTGTAAAAATCACGCCTTTTGAAAATGTTTGGAGTGTAAGAAATTGGTCTTAAAGTTTACAAGTATGGATAAAAGAAATAATCTCAATTGAGATGGTATTGTCGGGCTTATCTCAAATGAGGTAACGTGAGATCAGTCGTGAGTATATGTGTAAAAGTAAAAATCACCAATTTGGTAACCACAGAATAATTCTTAGCACGTTCGAGGACGAATGTATGTTTAAGAGGTAGAGAATGTAACGACCCGACTTGTCGTTTTAAGAATTAATGCCACGTTCAGTGACTTAAGGTCTCGAGAAACTTTGTAATAAGTATTATGACCCACGGGTGTGGTCGAGTTTGATTTTGCGGAAGATTCGAAATTTAATTAAAAGAACAATTCTTATTTAGAAGCTTAATTATAAAGAGTTGACCGGAGAGTTGACTTTTGAGCAAACGACCGGAATGGAATTTCGATGATAGGAATAGCTCAATTACATCAGTTATGACTTGTGTGCAAAATTTGAAGTCATTCCGGATTGATTTGATATGTTTCGGTGCAAAATATAGAAGTTGGGAGATTCGAAAACTCATCATTCGATTCGAGGCGCGATTCGTAATTTTGACATTTGTTTGACGAGATTTGAAGCCTCCACTAAGTTCGAATTGTATTTTGGGACGTGTTGGTATATTTGGTTGAGGTCCCGAGGGGCTTGGGTGTATTTTTAGATCATTGGTTAAGAGATTAGTAAAGATAAGAAATTTGGGAGTTTGGCCATAGTTAATATCGGGTCAAGACGACCTCTTTTCAATGTTATGAGTGCGCGAGCAGGTCCGTAGTGTAATTTATGATTGAAATTCATATATGGTTTGTGTCCGGAAGGTTCCGGATGAGTTTCGGGAGTGCTGAGGCAAAAGGGAAGTGCGGACCACAGGGGATTTGTGCGGATCGCACAATTTTGGTGCGGCCGCACTTCATTCCGCAGTGGAGTATGCAGACTGCACAATTTTGTGTGCGGCCGCACTCAGGAACTCTCAGGTTCGATGGTCCGATTTAGAAAGCTTATAGCTTTTGATCCATAAGCAATTTTGAGATGATTCAAAAACGCAAATTGTAGTCCTTCGTGTCTAATTTCCAGAAAGATAAAGAAGTCATCCTTTGGATATCGGTAGAGAAAGTTATGGCTAAAATACTAAAGCCTGGCAGTTCAGTCACTAAAAGGATGCGATCGCACCATTTTTGTGCGACCGCATGAGCTGGGATGTGCAGACCGCACATTGAAAGTTCAGAGGATGTACTATATATCCAAGGTTTAGATTATTATTTCATTTTTGAACTTTGGGAGCTCGGTTTGAGACGATGTTTCGTGGGTTTTTCAAGAAATTCATCGGGGTAAGTGATTCTAACTCGGATTTGGTTATTATACATGAATATATCACCGATGTTTTCATTTAATTAGTACTTAGAGATGGAAATTTAGGAAAATTGTAGAAAATTCATAAACTACAAAAATATAGATTTTGAGGACGATTTGTTATTGGATTCGATAAAATTAGTATAGTTGAACTCGTATTAGAATGGGTGTTCGGATTTCATGAAAATAATGTCTGGTTCCGAGGGGCGACCCCCGCATTGACTTTTGTTGACTTTTTGGAATAAATTTTTAAGTCGATGTTTTATTATCCGGAATTATTTTCGATGAATTGTTAATGAAGTTATACAACTGATTTGAATAGATTTGAACGGTCCGGAGGTCAATTCAAGCAAGAAGGCAATTTTGAAATATCGGCATAACTTCTAAAAGGCAAGTATCTTTCTTAACCTCGAGTGGGGAAAATACCCCATAGGCATTGAGTATTATGTGCAAACTGTGTAATTGAAAACCATGTACGCGAGGTGACGAGTACGTACTTGGTTTATATGTGCAAATTTTGTTGATTAAAATCCTTAGACGCCCTTAGGTATTAAATTGAAAATTATTGACATTTATTAAATCCTCTATTTGTCATGCCTAGATCCTTGTTTGTTGAAATTATTTTATACGATGATTTGGTGTGATTGCCACCTTGATTTTATGTGAAATATTATTTTGTTGAGCTGTTCACTTCCGGATATTTTTGTTAAGATTTTGTGCACATTATGGTCGAGCCATGGGCTCCTTATTGTGAAATATTATGTATTGTTGATTTCTATGGCAAGTTGTAATATTTGGGCTCTTGATGTGCAATTTGTGATATGTTGTAAGATTTGAGCACTTGATGTGCAATTTGTGATATGTTGTAAGATTTTAGCACTTGATATGCAATTTGTGATATGTTGTAAGATTTGAGCACTTGATGTGCAATTTATGAGATGTTGTGATATTTGGGCACTTGAGGTCCAAGATGTATTATGCTGTGATATTTGGGAACTTGAGGTGTGAATTGTAAAATATTGTGATATTGATACGCATGCGGTGAGATAAGGGTGGCTTGAAACGTGTGGCAAGTAGGGGAACTACTAAAAGTCATGCGGTAAAATAAGGTCAGGGTGTTGAAACGCATGCGGTGAGATAAGGGTGGCTTGAAACGCGTGGCTAGTAGGGGAACTACTAAAAGTCATGCGGTAAAATAAGGTCAGGGTGTTGAAACGCATGCGGTGAGATAAGGGTGGCTTGAAACGCGTGGCTAGTAGGGGAACTACTAGAAGTCATGCGGTGTGATAAGGTTGGCTAAAATGCGGGATGCTATTTCGAAAAAAATAATTTCTTTAAAATTAAATGTGAAGGCTCCCGCGGTGATATAAGAAAATGAGATATTGTGAATTTATTTATGATTTGGGAATACGAGACGGTACCTCGGGAGTGCCCTGTTGATATTTTTTTATTTATGTTCTTGTCTTGGGTGATTTTATTTCATTTAATATGTAAATTCTTGTCATCTTCCGTGATGTACTAGTTGACTTTATTATTTTATGTTTTGTGCTCCTAGTTATATTGTGTTGGCTTTGGCTTTTTAGCACGTGACTCTGAAGAAGTATATTTCTGATTTTTCTTACTGATTTTTGATGATTGAGTTGATTTAAATAAAAAAATATATTATATTTTAAATTAAATAGTTTTACATCCAAATTAGTAGTTAACTCATGCTTTAATTTAAGTGCAAATGTTGTTTCTCCACCTAAATGATTTCTAAAATAAATTTATTTCTTTATTGATTTTCTTACTTGATTCAAAAATTGTAAACTTACTTTATTGAAAATAAATTGATCATGCGGATATTATATATATTTTTTATTGACACGTGAGTTGTCTGTGTGGTTGTGATAGAAATATGGGCACGAGGTGCCGTAACAAATATGAAAGTGGGCTGAGACCCGTAATTTTTATGATTGTGAAATAAGGTGTCACATGGTGACTTTTACTTGAAAAATATATTTATCTGAAAGAAGAATATTCAAAATATATTTATTTAAAAGAAGTATATTCGAAAGATACTTGTCTTAAATAATAATATGTGAAGGAATTATATTTGAAGGACTTGATTAATTAATTTTACTTGTGTTTCTTATTCGTCTGAGCAATAATTATGATGTTCTTGTTGCCTTGATGTTATATCACTAGTTGATTTTGTTGTTATCATTGTTAGTTGTTTTCCAGTACTTTTGTATACTGCTATACTGCACAGGTTAGTTGACTAGTGAGTATCTTGACAGTGCCTCGTCACTACTCCACTAAGGTTAGTGTTGATACTTACTAGGTACCGACTGTGATGTACTCATACTACACTTCTGTATATTTTTGTGCAGAGATAGGTATTGGAGATATCGGACTTGAGCAGAGTTAAAGCGGGACCGTAAGGATTCAAGGTAGAGCCGCTTGGTCGTCGCAGTTCCTTGGAGTCTTTTTATTTCATTGTACTGCTAATTTTTAATCCAACAGAATTGTATATTCAGTCCTCGTGATCATACCATATATTCAGTTAGAGTTCGTGACTCAATACTACCAGTCTTGGGAGGTTGTATATTCATATCTATTCCGCTGTTAGTTTTGATTATTTATTTAATTAAAAAAAATGGCTTCAAAATATAATTGAAATCAGTATATCTAGTCTTAGAGATTAGATGTCATCACGATGCCTGTGGTGGGATTTTGGGTCATGATATCCCCGCATCTCACATGTGTTTCCAACATTCATTAACAAGGTGGTACACTTGACCATATTAATCCAATCCTCATGTAAATCATCATTGGTTCCATAGCCGCCAACAACACATAGCATTCTACCAATGGAAGTAAGCTAACATGTATTGTTAGGAGAATGGATATAAAGGAGGTTGGACTCTATTAGAAAATGATATCGAGGTCCCAAATTTGCCCAACATACCAATTGGGTACGTTGGACAAATTTGGGACCATCTAGTATGTGCCATTTCCTAATAGAGTCCAACCTTCTTTCTGTCCATATGTTTATTTAAAGAGGGATGTCATCGGTGCAATTATGACATTACTTGTCGGTTGATTCTGAACCTTTTTTCTTTTCAAATGTTGAATAAAATTTAAATCGATACCACAGCTTAGTGTCTCCAACGAACCCGTGGACATATACAACAATTGGGGGCGAACTTGTTACGACCTGAATTTTCCACCTTCGGGATCGTGATGGCGCTTAACTTTTCACTTGCTAGGCAAGCCAACGTTAGAATAATATAATCCATTTTAAAATAATTTTTTAATTTATTAATAACAAAGAAACAAATGCGGAAGTAAAGTCTGAAATGCAGTGAATAATTCTTAAAAATAACGGAGTCTAAATACCATCCAGAATTGGTGTCACAAGTGCACGAGCTTCTAGAATAATACAAATAAAGGTCTGAATAAAATAAAGCTGTCTGGAAATAAACATACAATAAAAGTAAAATAGACGGGGACTTCAGAACTGCAGACGCCGTGCAGCTATACCTCAAGTCTCCTCTGATAGCTGAAATCTGAGCAAGTCTATGGTACGCCACTGTAACCAACTCCGAAATCTGCATAAGAAGTACAGAGTGTAGTATCACTACAACTGACCCTATGTACTCGTAAGTGCTGAGCCTAACCTTGACGAAGTAGTGATGAGGCTAAGGCAGATCACTTACATTAACATGTACGCAATATTAGTAACAACAACAAATAATAAAAATAAATCAGGTAACTCATTTATAATAGTTGAAGCCAACTCAGCAGTCATAACCAATTATTAATTCAACCAATTTTCGTTGCAGCGTGCAAACCGCTCCCACAATATATTCATTTTAAATCCTCAAATATATTTATTTTAATCAAATATATATATGTAGACTTTTGAATGAGTCTGTTGCGGCGTGCAATCCGATCCCCCAATATAGACTTTTGAATAAGTCTGTAGCGGGGTGCAATCCGATCCCCCAATATAGACTTTTAAATAAGTCCATTGCAGCGTGCAATCCGATCCCCCAACATGTATATATAATTTCATTTACGTTGCGGCGTGCAACCCATTCCCCCAATATAACTTTAAACAACTCATAAATGTAATAAACATTACTCCAATAAATACCACGTCCAATGAGAAACTATTAAGCATCAAGGCACACAATAATTATAATTTATTTATGAACAAACAATGCGAATTAGCAATTAATTATGAAAATCGTGGAGAAAATAGGCAGTTAATATTTAGTATGCTAAATGTCAAATAACAATTAAGACACATAAATCAAATAGCATGTAACAATTATTGCAGGAATTCAAGAATTAATATTTAACAAAGAAAAGGAGAGAAACAATTATTATAATAATTAATTCATGATTTAAAATAATTTATGATTTTTAAATAATTATGCAAACAATTAATTTGACGACGTATAGACACTCGTCACCTCGCCTATACGTCGTTCACATGCATTTCACATAACAAATAATTTAAGGGTTCTATTCCCTCAGGTCAAGGTTAACCATGACACTTACCTTGCTTTGCAATTTCAATCAATTACTCGACCACAGCTTTTCCTTTTAAATTTGACTCCAAAAGCTTCAAATCTATTCACAAATAATTCAATATACTCAATACAAATCGTAGGAATTAATTCCGTATGAATTTACTAATTTTCCGGATAAAATCCGAAATTCACTTTAAAAATTGACAGTGGGGCCCGTGTCTCAAATCTAAGAAAAACTTATGAAATCCGAACAACCATTCCGAGACGAGTCCAACCATATAAAAATTATCCAATTCCGATGTCAAATGGACCTTCAAATCTTAAATTTTCGTTTTTGGAAGATTTTATAAAAATCTGATTTTTCTCCCAAAATTTCATGGATTCATGATATAAATGAGTATGAAATCATGAAATACAACCAATATATGATAAGGAACACTTACCCCAATATTTTTCCCTGAAAAGCTCCCAAGAATCGCCTTACCCGAGCTCAAAAATGGACAATGGTTGAAATTTCCAAAACTTAAGTTCTGTTTCTCGAATTTTTACCTTTCGCAAATGCGGTCAGTGTCTCGCGTTCGCGAAGCACAATTTGTGTTGTCCAAATTTTACTCTTCGCGAACACGAGAACTACTTCGTGAACGCGATGCTTGCCTGGCTTGGCCATCACGAACGCGAAGGCAAATTTTCTTTGCCAGCCTCTTTCCCTTCGCCAACGCGAGGGTTCGATCGCGAACGCGAAGCTTTGCACCTCGACACTTCGCGAACGCATTCCCTCTGTCGTGAATGCGAAGCATAAAACATGCCAGCCCAATTTGCTCTTCGCGTTCACGAGAGTACCTTTGCGAACGCGAAGAAGAACACAGTTGAAGCCTGAAGTTTGCAGAAAATCAAATTGTTTCAAGTTCGAAATCATCCCGTAGCCTATCCGAAACTCACCCGAGTCCTCGGGGATCCAAAGCAATCATGTACCCAAGTCCTAAAACATCATACGACTTGCTCGCACGATCCAATCGTCAAAATAATACCTAGAACTATGAATTGGACACCAAATCAAAGAAAATTTTCAAAAAAACTTAAAAACTTATATTTTCACAACTGGACGTCCGAATCACGCCAAATCAACTCCAATTCTCACAAAATTCGGCAGACAAGTCATAAATATTATAGTGGACCTATATCGGGCTCCAGAACCAAAATACGAACCCGGTGTCAATAAATCCAACATCAGTAAATTCTTAAAAATTATTAAGCTTTCAAACTTTTAAAGTTTCATCAAAATTTCATATCTCGGGCTAGGGACCTCGGAATTCGATTTCAGGAATATGCCCAAGTCCCAAATCACGATACGGACCTACTGAAACTATCCAAATATTGATCCGAGTCTGTCTACTCAAAATATTGACCAAAGTCAACTCAGATGAGTTTTAAAGCTCTATTTCATATTTTAATCTATTATTCACATAAAAACTTTCCATAAAATTATATGAACTGCGCACGCAAGTCGAAGAATGATGAATAGTGATTTTCGAGGTCTTAGAATATAGAATTAATTATTAAATTTAAAGATGACATTTTGGGTCATCATATTCTCCAATTCTAAAACAAACGTTCGTCCTCGAACAAAGTTAGAAAAAGTAACTGTGCTGGTGAATAAGTGTGGATATTTACTCTGCATGTCCGACTCGGACTCCCAGGTAGATGCCTCTACGAGCTGACCTCTCCATTGCACCCGAACTGAAGGATAACTCTTAGACCTCAACTATCGGAACTGCCGGGCTAGAATAGCTACCGGCTCCTCCTCATAAGTCAAATCTTTGTCCAATTGGATTGAGCAGAAATCTAAAATATGGGACGGATTACCATGATATTTTCGGAGCATAGATACATGGAACACCAAATGAACCGCTGATAAACTAGGTGGTAATGCAAGCATGTAGGCCACTTCACCCACCCTTTCAAGAATTTCAAAGGGTCCAATGAACCTAGGGTTCAACTTGCCCTTTCTTTCTGAACCTCATTACACCTTTCATAAGTGAAACCCGGAGCAATATTCTTTCTCCAACCATGAATGCAACTGCAATGACCCGGCCGGTTGTTTTGAGTATTACAACCCCGCTTTCCCCATTACTGCTCAAATTGTACTTTACAGTTGTTGTGTGAATTGCCGGGGTAATTGGTTCGGGTCCGGTGAGGTTTTGGAATGAATTGGAACACTTAGTTCCAAGGTTTAAAGCTTAAGTTAAAATAGTGACCGGATGTCGACTTATGTGTAAAAGACATCAGAATTTAATTCTGATAATTCCAATAGCTCCGTATGGTATTTTGGACTTAGGCGCGTGTCCGAAAAATTATTTGGAGATCCGTAGTGGAATTAGGCTTGAAATGCCGAAAGTTAAATTTTTGAGAAGTTTGACCGGGGAGTTGACTTTTTGATATCGAGGTTGGAATTCGATTCTAGAAATTAAAATAGCTCTGTTATGTCGTTTATGAATTGTGTGCAACATTTGAGGTCAATCGGACGTGATTTGATGTGTTTCTGCGCAAGTTGTAGAAACTAGAAATTTCAAAGTTCATTAGGCTTGAATTGGGGTGTAATTCATGGTTTTAGCGTTGTTTGAGGTGATTTGAGGGTTTAACTAAGTCTGTATGATGATTTAGGACTTGTTGGTATATTTGGTTGAGGTCCCGATGGGCTCGGGTGAGTTTTGGATTGTTAACGGATCATTTTTGGCCTTGGTAAGATTGCTGATATTTGTTGCTGCATTTTTCGGATTTTCTCTTTCGCGTTCGCGAAGAGGAATTTGTGGCAGGCAGGATTTACTCTTCGCGTTCGCGAGGAGGTCTCGCGTTTGCGAAGAGAAGCTGGGTTGTGCATCGCGTTCGCGAAGGGAAACATAATGGGCATGGACTTCTGCCTTCGCGTTCGCGAAGGGAGAGCTCGCGTTTGCGAAGAAGGGTTCCGTAAAGCATCGCGTTCACGAAGAGCAAATGTTGAGAAGCACATTTTGTGCTTCGCGAATGCGACGGACCTGTTGCGTTCGCGAAGAAGAGAGGTCTGGACAGAAAGTTTAAGTTCAGAAAATCGGACTTCGTCCTATATTCCGTTTTTAACGATTTGGAGCTCGGATTGAGGCGATGTTTGGGAGATCTTTAGAGGAAATAACGGGGTAAGTGTTCTTAACTCAATATTGGTTAAATTACCCGAATCCATGGTAGAGGAAATAACGGGGTAAGTGTTCTTAACTCAATATTGGTTAAATTACCCGAATCCATGGTTGTTTTTATCATTTAATTGGTGAATTAAGTTGGAAAAGTTTGAAAACTCTCTTAGTTTAAATTGAGGATTTGAAGGTCAAGTTGTGGTCAGATTTGAATAATTTTGGTATGGTTGGACTCGTGGTTAAATGGGGGTTCGGATTTTGTGAGTTTTATCGGATTCCGAAATGTGGCCCCCACGGGTGATTTTTGGGGCGTAATTTCGGATTTTGTGGAAATATTAGTATTTTGATATGGAATTAATTCTTATAAAATTTGTGGGCTGAATCAAA